>CM029018.1:33268888-33454801 GCA_016801055.1 Panax notoginseng | reverse complement strand
GACATGATTAAGGGAGTTGTAGTAATTTAGGCAAGGCTAGTTTTATTGAACAAATTTAGTTGGTCTGTTGTTGTAGACTTGTAGTTATCTATGTTTGTGTGCACATCTGTGGTTAGGTTATTACAAATCTACATTTGTATAGGTAACTGATGGAATTGGCATTAAATAGAGTAATCATTTTCTGCAAATGTCTTGCGCATATGAGATTCCATTTATAACATGTTACCAAGCTGTTTCCAAAATTTGTGTTGGTTACATTGTTTCATTATCTGGAAATCATAGCCTAGTCGTGGTATTGAAAATTCAACTTTTGTCGGAGCCTTTCAGGTCGCGGCTTAGTCAGTATTGCATTGTTAAAAGTTGGGTTGCTGCTGGAATTTGGGTTGCTGCTGGCATAAAGCATAAAGGAGTGTAGGAATTTGGGTTGCTGCTGGAATTTGAGTTTTGTTTAGCATAAAGTAAATGGCATAAAGCTGTAACAGAGAGCTTATTTTATAGTTTTCATTGTTGTATTTGTTTACATTAATGAACTTATATCAATTTTGAAAACAAAGAGCATATTTCATATCAATTTTCGTTTTAATTGGTTTTGGAACCGAAACCGCACCAAATAAAACCGAACCGCACTTTTAAAACCGAAACCGCACCAATCACAGCGGTTTCATGTGTGGTTTTGAATTTATCAAACCGCACCTAAGCGGTTTTGGGTGCGGTTTCGGCTTAAAACCTCACCATGCTCACCCCTATTAGAGGGTATCTCCCGCAAACTCTTTCTTTAATTTTAGAACAAAGTACAAAAAATGGATTTCAAAAATTTAAACTAAAATGGCAGCATTAGAATATTCACTTAACTAGAGTTTTGAATTCACCACCTTCCACCTATATGTGACCCATCACGTACAAACCCACTATTACGTACCATAGTCTAGCCTAATTAATATTAGCTAAATCAACGGTATAGATCAAATCTAAATTTAGCAAGCTAGCTTGTATTTAAACAACTGATTTATAACGGAGCAAGGCATAGAATATCAAACACAAATTTTCCAATCTCTAAATTCTCTCCTCTCTAATTTTCTGGAGACTAAAATACACTTTGAACCCCAAAATTTATAGTGTTGTTGAGGTTTGCCTCCTAATATTTAAAACAATTTAAGTGCACCATAAACTTCTTTTTTGCTAAACAAAATGAACCCTTCGTACAATTAACCGGTCAAAATTGACCGGTTGTTCCTGTAATCCAAATTTTAAAGGGGTAATTTTCGATAAAACATGTTTAAGAAATAAAAAAAATATTAAAATATATCCCAGCCTCCAAGTCACTGCATATTCTCCATCAATAACCCCAATCCTAAACCTAAACCCGATCCCTATCCCTAAATCAATTCTACACCAAAATTAACCATCATTTGCACGACCTCACCATCACCACCAACACGAACACGAACACGAACACGAACACGAACACGAACACGAACACGAAGTATCATCATCACCAACACGAAGCACATCATCATTAACATCACAGTCAAATCTACTTACTCAACAATTCCAACCTTTAACATCACCTAGATCAATAACACCCTCAACTACATGATATCAAAAGAAAGATTTATCAAGAGTATTGACGGAAAGAAAAATTAAGATTGAAGAGATGATTAAAAGAGCTAATCGGTTGAAATAAAGGGCTCAATTTTGTTGAAGATCACCTTCGACTCACCCTAGATTGCCGCCAGGTTGATGAACGAGAATATAGCTGCAAGAATCAACTTCCTATTACATTTGATTTGGTACCTTGGTTGCTTTTTTTAGAGAAAGAAAGCTATATATATATATATATATATATATATATATATATATAAAGAGAGGGAGAACTTATTTTGTTTTTGTGATTTTGATTTTAGATTGTTGCAACAGTGGAGTAGGAGATGAATATAATGAATGATTACATTGGGGTTGGATGATGATAGCTAGAATTTGAAAATTAAAGATGATGAACAAATGATTTGGGGATTAAGGTTGGGGTTTGGGTTATATTGGGGGTGTGGTTTATTATTTTTTTTTTAATGTTTTTAATTATCTTAAACATGATTTACCAATTTTTCCCTTTACAAAATGGGTTTACAATAATATCTGGTCATTTTAAACAGATTAAATGTACGGAAGGTGCATTTTGTTTAACGAAAAAGAAGTTTAGGATGCACTTAGATACGTTTTAATTATTAGGATGCAAACCTCAACAATGCTACAAACTTTGGGGTGCAAACTGTATTTTAGTCTTTTATGAAGTCTAGCATAACTTTAAAAGCTACTACATTTGTGCTTTCATTGATAGTGCTCCGATGACTAATTCTAATTCTATCGAGGCAATTTGTGCCCAGTTCGCTGAGCAAATTTCTGCTACTATGGCCGCTATTATCAAAGAACAATTTTCAGCCATAATACTTGTACAAAACCACAGCTAGCGCATCAATTTTGTGGCTTTGCAGAGGAGGAGGATTGCTTGTGTGAAGTAACAGATTCAATACGGTCAGTATAACAAGATAAGAGTGATGAAAACGATGTGGTTCTAGATTTTAAGGAGGAAGAAGGTCATCAGAGTCAATTGCAGATCCGACAAAATGATGACCCAATTGGCCCTGAGGTTGGAGATCCAAAATGGGGTCACGTAGGGGTCCAAAATATATTACAATCATTTTCAGCCTGAGAATGATGACCAACCAGATGAACCATTTTGAAGCCAATTCTCTCTCTAAGACTATATTTGTTTACAAGAATTATACTTGGGATATGAATATTAATCCCAAGTGTTTTGTTTGTTTTCCAATTTTAGACTTGAGACTATTAATTTAGGGATTGTAAAATGACTTAATTGTCTTGAGATTATAATTATAATCTCATGGATTATAATCCCGAGATTATAATCATTGCAAACAAACATAATCTAAGTGAATTCTCAGTGGACAATTTCGAGTTAGGGAAGTATTCTACAAATCTGAATGTGTCAGGAATAAACATGTGAATGATATTCCTATTTATATATGATTTGATTATGATATATATATGAATGAATATGCAAGTATGCTTGCATTAAGAAAAGTTGTAAAGTCCTTTGATAGATAATAGAAACATGTGTACAAGGACTTACAATGAATTTATCAAATATGTTAGGTTGATCCCACATAAGCAAAACAACTTTGTAAAGTCCTTAAAAAGAAATGATGTACAAGGACTATAAATATAGAAAGATCAAGCATGTTAGGTTGATCTTATGATGTAATAGATAGGCTTGTTTGATCGTCGAGCACTGCACCAGAAATCGTAGTCTACCAGAAGAGTCAAGAAAAACTCGAGAGCTATCGAGGCAAAATCATAGTCTGTAAGATAGTAGATCTCGGAGTTCGTAGACTGCTAGGGGAGACGAAGAAGGATCGTAGTGTGTCGAGAAGGACTTCCTCGGAGCCGTAGTCTGTTAAGGAAGTCATGTTCATAATCATAGAGACAGTCTGCCTACGAGTCGACCGAGCATCTGCCGAAGCCAAGTTAAGAATCGTAGACTATACCCGGAGTCGTAGAGTCTACTGATGCCAAAGCCAAATTAGGATCGTAGACTACACTCGAAGTCGTAGAGTCTACTGATCATATCTGAGGCAGAGATCGTAGTCGAGCAAGATCAAATGAAGACAACGAGCACAAAGACAGAAATCTTAGTGTGTCAAGATCTGATCTCGAAGTCGTAGTGTCTGCACAGCCGAAGCTGAATCATAGAGAACAGAACTAAGACTTCAACAGACATGCTCACAACGCCAAGGCAGAATCGTAGAGCATATACAATTTTCAACGAATGAGCACTCCCATCATATCCAAAGTATGAAGCCTCTGGTCCAAGCTGCAATGTTACATCCAACCTGAAGGAAACCAGAGAGCACTCAACGAATGGAATGCAAGTTAACAGAAGATCTGAGCACCAACCCAATCAGCATTCAGATTGAGTTGAGAAGCCATTCGAGATGAAGTCTTCCACAAGTTGATCAGAAGAAGACTTCAGTAACTGACTAAGGAAAGTCAGCTAGTGCAATAGCTGTCAAGTGAATAGAAGACGACGATCTTGGAAGAAACCAGGATCGTAGTGTTTGCCGAACAAAGAAGGAACTGATGGAGTGTACACAGAGATACTGGTTAGCCTCTGAAAAATAAGGCTAAAGTGATTAAGCATTGGGTCAGTCCATTAATGATAAGTGAAGGGGAGATCACAAGGAGAAAGCGAGCTGGACACGCCACAAATCTGAAGTGTCTTGCTATTCAGAAGGGGACTAAAACAAGGAGTCAATCCATCAGTATCTGAGAACAGTCGAGACAAACAGAAGCGTTGAAGCACTGCACAGAAGAAGGAAGAGGTGTTCTACATTGAAGATCCAATAAACACTCTTCAGGATCGTAGTGTTGACTCTACCAATCAATGAGCAACATTCAACAAGACACTACGATCAGGTCCAAGAAAGCATGCATCAGAATCGTAGAGTTCGGTCATCCAAAGATTGAAGCATTGGCAACGGTTCAATCTGAAGATTGATATTCGGACAAGAGCTTATTGAGAGCATCGATGCAAAAGGACAATCTCTGATCAGGAAATCAGAAGGAGGAATTAAAGTCGTCGACCTCTCCAAGACATCAAAATAACATATCTAACGGGGTAGGTGAAACAGTAGACTGCAGTGTCAGAAAGTCAGAAAAGGGGATGTCATGTCACATCTGCAGTCTACATCAAATAACTCGAGATCTGCGAAGCAATTCAAATAACTCCCAACGGCTACATTCCAATGGGAAGATTGCGAAGGAATATAAATCAACAAGAGCTTCAAAGATCAAAAAGGTGCTAGAGTTGCTGAGTTTGAAGAAATGGTGGACTGATCTAAATAACGTAAAATAGTGACTGGCCAATGAAGGTCCGAAAGCTCACTCTACGATCCACCAAGAACACTTGGAGATAAACAGAGTAAGAAGTAGAAGTGAGAGTTCTACTATATAGAAGTGAGTGTTCTACTAAAAAAAGAGTGTTCTAAACTGCCATGAGAAAAAAGAGCATCAATGTCATCTTAATGTCTATCGTGGGAAGACTCTAAGTACCAAAGAGAAGAGCTTACAGTCATCTTAGCAAATCCATCATGAGAAGGCATCAAGTATCAAGGAAGAAGATCACCAACGTCATCATGGTGTCAAGCATGAGAAAGTTTCTAAGTACCTAACAGAAGAGCTTACGGTCATCTTAGAAACTCATCATGTGCATCCATCAAGTATCAAGAAGAATGATCTTCACTGCAGTTCAACAAGGGATCATCAGAAGTGGTTGAGTATCTGAAGAAGCTTAGCATCATGCAACACTCAACTGCACCTCAAGGATGATCACGTCAAGCTGCTAAGCATTCAGAGATGAAGAGCTTAAAGAACATCTTAGCAGCACCTCCAACAAACAACAACAAGAAGCCAGGGCCTAAGGGGTCCTTGTCCGAAGGGACTAAATGAAGTTTCAAGCTTGCTGGGCTTGAATAGTTCCTAGGGAACTAGAGAAGTTCCAAAGCTGGTGGCCTTGAAAAGTTCTTAGTGAACTGAAGTCCCAAGGCTGCTGGCCTTGAAGGAATCTTAGTGATTCAGGGTGCTGCCCTTCCTTAGTGGAAATTCTGTTAGTTGAAAGCAGAAGAGTGGATTAGGAGCTTGAGTCTCTGAACAACTTAAAATCCCTTGTGTCTTTTACTTTATGTCATTTACATTATGTACTTAATTGATATAACTGCTATGTATGTATTAACTGCTTACCACCGAACTAACTTTAAGAACAATGTATGAATGATTATGAATATATCAATGAAGGGGATCTTTTACTTATTCCGTTGTACTTGAAAAGATTCTTATGTTTGTCATATGCTAACTCATTAGCAATACAAAATAAACGAGAAAAGTATTTGAAATTAAAAGGATTTTTTTAAACCCCCCCTTCTAGATCTATTGTGTGCCTACTGGGAACTAACAATTGGTATCAAAGCAGGTTCTAATGCTATATTCAAAAGTTAATTGCTTTGAGTCTGATCCTAGGCACAAACATTGCTCTAAACTTAATTTAGTAGTAAGTCACTTGTTATATGCAGATGAGCTCACACGTTGAAAATATTGTATACAAGTAAATTTGTATATACAACTGAAGCTGCCCAGATTGGTTGATGTTCTTGATTGCCATATCAACAAGACCAATCCTTGTCCGCAGTCAATCTTGTAGTCTGAAGACCAGGCCAGGAAGCTCAAGAGACATCAACAGAAAAGAGTCAAACATCCACCAGCATGAAAAGATGAAAAGGCCACACATGCTAAGAAATGATTATCCAGAGAAGAAAGAAGAACTTCTCAAATGTGCTTTTGGCCAACCAGCAGCTGGATGTAAACCTTGTGAACTCAAAGATGTCAAAGAACAAAAGATGCTGAGATTCTCTTAGCTTACATCTTCAAGACCACGACTGATTGATTGAAGGTCAATCGGAGCAACAAGCTGTCAGAAACAAATGAGAAACTATGCACATCAATGCCTAACCTCAGTATATCTAAGCTAAATGACTGTTAAGAAACTGACTGTAGAAAGGTACGGTTCCTCACTAATATAATTGTGTACATCATGTTGAACCTCCTTATGAACTATAACAGTATTCTTTCAAGGAATCATAATCTATCTAAAAAGGTGAAGAGAGAAAGTACACTAGAGTTGGAGACTCAAATGCTTACAAACTTTCTCTCTATCTAAGTTTTAGGCTGAAGATGACATCTTGAAAGAAATCTAAAACAGGTCATAAGCATGTCAAGGTTTAAATTAATCTTATGTGGAATAATCTTTGTTGATGGGTGAGTATGTATGTACAAACCTATGTTCTAAGTGTTTGATAACACACATAGTATGATCAGTTCTACAAGAGTATCTTGAAGATTCGTAGAAATTGATCACTTCCATGAATCAACCAAATACAATAAGTAATAGTGTTGATTCTCACTCTGTGAACAGTTAAACTCTGTGAACATAACCAAGCAAATGATGAAACCATCAAAGAAAAAGAGTGGTTTTTTTAAATGACTAATCTTACACACACTCATCATGCATCTTAAAATGTAATATCTAAAATAGTTGCATGCATGAATATGATTGTTGGTGATCAATATGATGTTAATTCTAATATATGAGGAATAGGGATTTTGAAACTAACCTAGTAGGAGCCATTTAACTATGGGTACCAAAAAATAGAATTATATTTAACATACAGGTACTTGGTCTATCTGACCATGCAAAGGAATTCAGAAGCTGAAGACTTTAGTCTAAGAAAGTTTCAACCAGCAGAAGGCTAAGGACTGTTCAGAAATGATTCTGATAAAATTCCTATAAGTCAAAACATGTCCTTGAAGACCTGCTGAGCTAATCTGAATAAAGCTCACATGGTTGCTGATCTTTATATGGAAGCAGGCCATTCAACCAAAGATGAAAAAGGTCTTATATGCTCAATCAGGCAAAACATGATATATGAGAAGAATCCTCAAGGAAGCTCACATCAAAGGATCATCGAGCATCAGTCATGAGGAACTCATTACAGAAGCAAAACTTCACAAACACAAGACTGTCAAAGAAGACTACGTTCGTAGTGCTGTCAAATGATCGTAGAGTGATTTGTCTTGAAGATATCCATGCCTACAATATAAGGAGGTTTAATTGATAATGGTGATTTCAGTCAGAAAGAGATATGCAAGGCTGCCTTCTAATACACCTAAAGAAAAGGAAATCACATCCTTCTGAGAAGACAATATCAACCATGGGGGAGCAGTGATCTATTAAAGAACAACATCACTAAGATATACTATGAAGTAATATACCAGCTACAAAGTCCCAAAACTTTATGGCTGATGAACCAAATAAAGATTCATAGTATGTAGGAATGTCTCAAAACGTACTACTGATAACCTATCAGCCACCCAACTCAAAATCGTGGAGTGCCTACGATCAAACATCTGATCGTAGTGTAAGACCAGGAGGACACCACGACTACAGCCAATGCAAATGTCCAAAAGTTGGTAGAGGATCTCCCCAGCAGAAAAGGTCAAATGAGATATCAGTACAAATCACTTCTAAAGTATTTCATCTGAAAAGCGCCTCAGGGACAAACCTGACTCTTAGTTCACTCTAAGAGGTTGGCCCTTCCTGAGCTACCTTAACCCAGAAGGATTGCTTAGTCAAGTTCATCTCAATGACCAAGACAGTCAACGATCGTAGAGTAGAGTTTGAAGAAAACTCAATGATCGTGGTGCAATCTCAACGATCGTAGAAGCAGACTCGACGATCGATGTCTTACCAGAAGATACACTAGCTCATTAGGAGCTTGGAAGAACTAGACAGTTGCTCAATCATTCTGAGTATGAGGAGACAAGGTCTGATGCTGGTTGGAAAGATGTCCTAAAGATTCATCTCATAAGTAGAGTCCCCAACCCTTCATAAAATACATCAATGGTTAAGTCATGCAGTTTCAAAATGAGGAGTAATGTCAAAACCATCCACTAAAGCCTCTCTCAAAAGATGATCGTTGAGTCAACAAAGGAAAACATAGAGTCCACAGCTGCCTTACCATGCAACTCTACGAACCAAAATGGTCAACGGTCAATCCACGTCACTGGCGCCTATTTGTTTTAAGAAGGAACATTAAACTGAAGAGGTAATGGGGGAGTTACAACTCATTACTGGGCATCGTGCAACCAATGGTTGGTTGACACATCACTGCTTATGCAGAGTTAGAAGGAGCTGCCATAAAGACAAATTTAAAATTTGCAAACAGTTATCAGAAACTATCGAACCTCTCTCCCTCCCATTTTCAAACCCTAGAATTCTCTTCAAAGCCTAAATCCATTAACCCTCCAGAGCCTTGTCCAAATCACAATCAGCTATCTCTCATAAAACTCTCTGAATCAAATACCCATATTCCTTGAACTATTCAAATGGCAGATTGGCGAGTAATCACTGGCATTCTACTCGAAACCAAGTCATTTGAGAAATCTGACAAAAAGTTCAGAGACATTCTTGAACTTGTGAAGAAGGCTGGATTCTCAGAATGCCTTGAGGCAAACACTCGAGTATATACTGATCTGGTTAAGGAGTTTTACTCAAATGCTTCCATAAACTCCGGAATCCTTTCTACCAAGGTCAAAGGTCAGTCTCTAAATCTGAAATCTTCTGACTTCAATTAATGTTTAGGCTTTCCTGACCAAGGACTGAAAAGCCTTGATGAGATCGATACGGAACAAGCAAAGGAGATCATGGGATACTAAAGAAACCCTAGTTTGAAGGACATGGAGAAGGAGTTTCCAGAGGAGTTCGAGTTCCTTGCTGAGATAGTGGGCAAATGTATACTATGCAAGGATACTGCACATGATACTGTGCTTGATCAGCAGTTGAAAATTATGTCTGCAATTGTTCTGAAGAAGCGAATAAACTTTGGAGCTATCTTGTTCGATCAGATCTCCAAATGGGTGCAAAGGGCTGAGATAAAGAAGTCTACAAACCCCTGACTAAGGTCTTTCATGGAAAACTGTTGAGCATTGTGATGAAGAAGAAGCTGGGAAGAAAAATTAAGGATGATGAGGGAGAGCCCTTGAATGTTCACAAAGTGATGTCTCCTCAGCTGTTCATAAACTGGAAGAACCCAAAGGAGAACAGGAGACTAACAACTACTGGGAGCAGCAACAAAGTCTGTGTAAAGAAGAGAAAGGCGAAGGAGGTGAAAAGTTTTGAATCTAGTGACTCTGCACCAGTAGCAACCACACCAGTAAGGAAAAGATCCAGGGGTGTGAAGAAAACTGAGGCCCTACCAAGAAGTCTCTCCACTGGAGACAAAGATGAAGGTGAAAGGGTCTTAACTGCACCAGAGACCACAAAGAGAAGAAGCAACAGACTGCTTCAAGGGCCATTAAGCAAGAAAGCTAAGGTGGTAAACAAGCCAGCCTCATTCCCCAAGAAAGTCTATCTGACAAAGAAGAGGACGTAGAGTCAGAAGAAGAGAAGGGAACTGACAGACTCAAGTCTGAGTCCTCAAAGAGCAAATCCAGTAATGAAAGTGAAGCTGGATCAATGAAAGAAATTGTAAAATCTGATGATAAAGAAGAGTATGCAAGCCCTATGGCTAACTATCAGAGCGTTCACTCTGATGATGAAAAAAAGCTTCAAGATGACCCAATTGCATCTTCAAATGCAAATGCTCCAACTAGCCCATAGGATGGGTCAAACGATGCTGAGTCCGAAGAAGAAGGACCTGCCCCTGCCAACGCTAAACATCAAGGAAGTCTGTCTGATGATTTAGAGGCTTCAGAATCTGAAGAAGAAGAAAAGTTTGTCTCTCCTATAGCTGAACCTCCAAGGAGAAGAAAGAGTTACAGACTACTTGCTAAGTTTATCTCAAAGAAGCAAGATAAATCCTCCACTGCAATTATTGAAGTAAGTGATGATGAATCTGAATCAAAGGAGAAAAGTGTTGAAGATGGGACTAGTGATGAAGAAGCTGAACCCAAGGAAGATGATGCTGAAGAAGATTCTGGTAATGAAAATCAACAAGAAGGATTCACTGATGAATCCGATGAAAGAAGTTAAAATGTTTCAAGCTCAGAAAGAGAAGAAATGGAGAAGGATTCCAGCTCTGCAAATCAGGAATCAGAGGGACCAAAATTCTACCCTATTCTTTCTCCAGCAAAAATCACCAGGAGAATAGTGGTAGAAGTCTCTGATGAATCACCAGAAGTACCTCCAGAAAGATGGATAAACTATGAAAATGAACAGCTCAAGGTTGTGAGGATGACTGCATTTGAAATGTTTAAAAATTGGAACAACATGAAGATGGACTGCACTACTATCCTCTACAACCCTGATGATCTGCTGATGAGATGGTTTTTCGAATGGATACCTTAGTTAAAGGCACATACTGAAAGAGATGAAAGCTACTTCAGCCGGTGCTACTCTCAGTTTCTAAGCCTGGAGCTGGTGGCTTAGAACTTTCCAAGGGTGAAGAAGTTTGCAACCAAAATGATCAAAGACCAACCCCACTTCAAAGTCTATCGACATGCTAGAAATCACTGCATTTCTTATGATCGTAGAGTAGACTCTGAAGGCAGAAGGTCTATGGCCGAGGAGATGATCGTAGAGTCTGTCCACTCTACCACTGATATTGATCAAGTCCAAAATAAGAAGCCTCCATCTGCCCAAGCACAACTATCTGACATTCATTCATCCTCCAATAGCGATTGGTACTCAACTATTTTTCAGATTCTCAATACTTTCGAAAATCTGTCCAAAGATGAAAATCTTAGAGTCCACTCTTATGTTCAACAAAAGGATGCCCAACCAAATGCCCAAATTCCTATGGAGCAGGAGCTGTTGAAAAATTCTGCTGAGCTGGCTGAGAAGATATCTTTAATCAATGTAGAGTCAAAGATGTTGACAGCAACAGAAAATAACTCAGTTCAAGACAGACTCCAAGCCACTATGGCTAATGTATCTCTCAAACTCAAAGAGAGAGATCACATCTATCTGAAGGCCATAAATGATCAGAAGGCAGAAGTTCTACGAGCACAGAAGGCCAATGAAGAGCAGATTCAAGTCCTCTCTGACAAGATTGACAACATGAATCATCTTTCTCTCTACAACTTGAGCTGAGTCAACAAGAACTCAAGATTGAGATTGGCAACTCATCTTACCTGATGGAGCAACTAATGTCCAACATGGAGCAGCTATCTCAAATGATTAATGACAAAAAGGGGAAGAAAAAGAGGCATAAAAAGAGGAAAAGCAAGAGGCATTCAAGGAAGATCAAGGAGAACAGAAGGAGTGAAGATACGAAGGCCAAGAGAAAAGCAAAGAAGAAGACAACAGCTGCCGAAGCAGCAGCTACCGAAGCAGAACCATCATCTGAGGGGGAGCCAAAAGATGATGATCAGATGGTCGCAAAGTCTGAGGGGGAGCATATTAAGAAAGAAGATCATGAGTCTGAAGGGAAGCAGAGCAAAGAAAGCAAGTCATCATCCCAAGGGGAGCAGGAGCAAGAAGATCAAACAGATGAATAGCTGATCAACAGACATCCTGAAAACATACATGGAGCCAAAGAGGTACATCTCTAACTTTTTAAGTATGTTCTGAATCCAGGATGTAAAATGTCATAGTGTATTAAATTCCATATTATTATAAAAGACATTCATGATTATCTGTTTTAGAAATACAGTTGCTCACTGTATATAAGATTCATTCATAACATGCATATGCACTTATTATTTTTGTCATAATCAAATAGGGGGAGATTGTCAAGAATAAACATGTGAATGATATTCCTATTTATATATGATTTGATTATGATATATATGAATGAATATGCAAGTATGCTTGCATTAAGAAAAGCTGTAAAGTCTTTTGATAGATAATAGAAATATGTGTACAAGGACTTACAATAAATTGATCAAATATGTTAGGTTGATCCTACATAAGCAAAACAACTTTGTAAAGTCCTTAAAAAGAAATGATGTATAAGGACTATAAATATAGAAAGATCAAGCATGTTAGGTTGATCTTATGATGTAATAGATAGACTTGTCTAATCGTCGAGCACTGCACCAGAAATCGTAGTCTGCCAGGAGAGTCAAGGAAAACTCGAGAGCTGTCGAGACAGAATCGTAGTCTGCAAGATAGTAGATCTCGGAGTTCGTAGACTGTCAGGGGAGACGAAGAAAGATCGTAGTGTGTCGAGAAGGACTTCCTCGTAGCCGTAATCTGCTGAGTAAGTCATGTTCAGAATTATAGAGACAGTCTGCCTACGAGTCGACCGACCATCTGCCGAAACCAAGTTAAGAATCGTAGATTACACCTGGAGTCGTAGAGTCTACTGATGTCGAAGCCAAATCAAGATCGTAGACTACACTTAAAGTCGTAGAGTCTACTAATCATATCTAAGGCAAAGATCGTAGTCGAGCAAGATCAGATGAAGACAACGAGCACAAAGACGGAAATCTTAGTATGTCAACATCTGATCTCGGAGTCGTAGTGTTTGCACAGCCGAAGCTGAATCATAGAGAACAGAACTAAGACTTCAATAGACGTGCTCACAACGCCAAGGCAGAATCGTAGAGCATATACGATTTTCAACGAATGAGCACTCCCATCATATCCAAAGTATGAAGCCTCTGGTCCAAGCTGCAATGTTACATCCAACTTGAAGGAAACCAAAGAGCACTCAACGAATGGAATGCAAGTTAACAGAAGATCTGAGCACCAACCCAATCAGCATTCAGATTGAGTTGAGAAGCCATTCGAGATGAAGTCTTCCACAAGTTGATCAGAAGAAGACTTCAGTAACTGACTAAGGAAAGTCAGTTAGTGCAGTAGCTGTCAAGTGAATAGAAGACAACGATCTTGGAAGAAATCAGGATCGTAGTGTTTGCCGAACAAAGAAGGAACTGATGGAGTGTACACAGAGATACTGGTCAGCCTCTGAAAAATAAGGCTAAAGTGATTAAGCATTGGGTCAGTCCATTAATGATAAGTGAAGGGGAGATCACAAGGAGAAAGCGAGCTGGACACGCCACAAATCTGAAGTGTCTTGCTATTCAGAAGGGGACTAAAACAAGGAGTCAATCCATCAGTATCTGAGAACAGTCGAGACAAACAGAAGCGTTGAAGCACTGCACAGAAGAAGGAAGAGGTGTTCTACATTGAAGATCCAATAAACACTCTTCAGGATCGTAGTGTTGACTCTACCAATCAATGAGCAACATTCAACAAGACACTACGATCAGGTCCAAGAAAGCATGCATCAGAATCGTAGAGTTCGGTCATCCAAAGATTGAAGCATTGGCAACGGTTCAATCTGAAGATTGATATTCGGACAAGAGCTTATTGAGAGCATCGATGCAAAAGGACAACCTCTGATCAGGAAATCAGAAGGAGGAATTAAAGTCGTTGACCTCTCCAAGACATCAAAATAACATATCTAACGGGGTAGGTGAAACAGTAGACTGCAGTGTCAGAAAGTCAGAAAAGGGGATGTCATGTCACATCTGCAGTCTACATCAAATAACTCGAGATCTGCGAAGCAATTCAAATAGCTCCCAACGGCTACATTCCAACGGGAAGATTGCGAAGGAATATAAATCAACAAGAGCTTCAAAGATCAAAAAGGTGCTAGAGTTGCTGAGTTTGAAGAAATGGTGGACTGATCTAAATAACGTAAAATAGTGACTGGCCAATGAAGGTCCGAAAGCTCACTCTACGATCCACCAAGAACACTTGGAGATAAACAGAGTAAGAAGTAGAAGTGAGAGTTCTACTATATAGAAGTGAGTGTTCTACTAAAAAAAGAGTGTTCTAAACTGCCATGAGAAAAGAGCATCAATGTCATCTTAATGTCTATCGTGGGAAGACTCTAAGTACCAAAGAGAAGAGCTTACAGTCATCTTAGCAAATCCATCATGAGAAGGCATCAAGTATCAAGGAAGAAGATCACCAACGTCATCATGGTGTCAAGCATGAGAAAGTTTCTAAGTACCTAACAGAAGAGCTTACGGTCATCTTAGAAACTCATCATGTGCAGCCATCAAGTATCAAGAAGAATGATCTTCACTGCAGTTTAACAAGGGATAATCAAAAGTGGTTGAGTATCTGAAGAAGCTTAGTATCATGCAACACTCAACTGCACCTCAAGGATGATCACGTCAAGCTGCTAAGCATTCAGAGATTAAAAGCTTAAAGAACATCTTAGCAGCACCTCCGACAAACAAACAACATCAACAACAAGAAGCCAGAGCCTAAGGGATCTTTGTCTGGAGGGACTAAATGAAGTTCCAAGCCTGCTGGGCTTGAAGAGTTCGTAGGGAACTAGAGAAGTTTCAAAGCTGCTGGCCTTGAAGAGTTCTTAGTGAACTGAAGTCCCAAGGCTACTGGCCTTGAAGGAATCTTAGTGGTTCAGGGTGCTGCCCTTCCTTAGTGGAAATCCTGCTAGTTGAAAGTAGAAGAGTAGATTAGGAGCTTGAGTCTCTGATCTACTTAAAATCCCTTGTGTTTTTTACTTTATGTCATTTACATTATGTACTTAACTGCTATAACTGCTATGTATGTATTAACTGCTTACCACCGAACTAACTTTAAGAACAATGTATGAATGATTATGAATATATCAATGAAGGGGATCTTTTACTTATTCCGATGTGCTTGAAAAGATTCTTATGTTTATTATATGCTAACTCATTAGCAATACAAAATAAACGAGAAAAGTATTTGAAATTAAAAGGATCTATTCAACCCCCCCCCCATTCTAAATTTATTGTGTGCCTACTGAGAACTAACAGAATGGATTTCTTGTTGCGGGTAAAGTGTTTGATGAAATTCTCGAACGAGAATTGCATTATAAGTGGCAACCAAACACCAAAAGGATTGCAGAGACTCAACCACCTACTAATCACATGGCTAACAAAATCAACATCGAACAAGTGGAATTGGTAGTCCCGGTAAATTGTTTAAAATCAATGATAGAAATAGAATATACAAAATTAAGATTACAAGTGTTGATAGGGTTTTCTCAACCGTGTGTGGGGATATGAAAAGCCCAGTTGGTACTCCTTTTGAAAATGGTGATTTCCTAATAAAATTGTTGTCTGATGAGTGGATTTTATACCTATGAATCGAGTGTGTTTGAGCTTAATCTTTTGTTAGTTCTCAAGTGTTTGTGTTCTTTTCATGCATTTTGTGCTTTGTTTAGTAGGAATCATGGCATGGGATGAAAATTGAATCAATGGGATGAGGACTAGATCAAATGGAGAAAGAAATCAAAGCAAAAAAAGCTGGAAAACTTTTATGGTGCAACGACGCAACATCGCCGGTTACAAAGGGGAGCAGAGCGTGATCGCGCTATCATCCCTAGGTTTCAGAATTATGTAGAGGATGCGACAGCACCGGGATTAATAAAGGGACAGCGCGACAGCGCCACTCACAGTACAAAACGTAGCGCGACCGCGCCAAGTTAGGTCAACGTCAGTCAAAGTCAGGTTTTGGCAGGAAATCTAAAGAAATTTTGGGTTGTTACTTCTTTTGCGATTATGATTTGACTTGTAACTTATAAATATATGATGGGAAACATAAAGTAGGGGGACTAGATTAGATTAGAGAAGAGAGTAGATTAGATTAGATATTCCATTAGATTTAGGAATTCATTCATAAACCCTTGTTTTGATATTTAAATATTAGAGATTGAAACAACTTGGAGTGCATTGAAGATTCAAAGCAAGACCAAGAGGAGTCTCAAATTTGCAGACAACTGATTTTATTCTCTACCCTACTTCTATCTTTTGCATTTTTATGTTTATTCAGTTGTGGATTCTAGATTTTAATTCAATGAATATGAACTAAATTCTTGTTTAAGATTGCAACGAATCTTATGGTGTATCTTATTTTAGTATGCTTCTCTGTTAATTACTGTGATCTATTATGAGATTGTCTATTATGAATTGTGTTTAATTGTTTAATTGTCTGATCAACAATCACCATGATAATCTGTATGAATTCGGGAGATGAAGTATTGATTTAGATATGATAATAATATTATGTGATTGTATTTTTTGCATGGCAATGGAATTTGTTATTTGTGTTTAAGATAGAAATATTCTTATGCACTGCATGTAATTAAGGGAACATGTGCTTTAAATCCTCTTTAATTGTAATTCACATAGAAATATAATGAATTAGTTAATTAGGGTGTTTAATTTAATTCTATCAATTGTAGATTTGGATTGATATGTTTGTGATGCATCTAAAGGCGGTTATAAATACTAGTGAGTTCCTGATTAACAATCCAGAATAGTGAGTATAATTAATAAGAAGTGTGTTGATATAAGTAAAGTTGTGATCTTAAATCTCCATAACCTGATTTTCAATTAGTGGTAATTAGTATTAATTTAATTAATTATTTTAATTTAAAATCTTAAATCATTTGTTTAAATAAAATTAATTTGGTTAAGAGTTAGTACTTGATAATTTTTATTAATTAATTCCTCGTGGGAACGATACTTTTCTTATCACTTGTTGACCGTGTATACTTGCACGTATTCATTGATTGCGAAATCGACCAACATTGTCTCATGGTTTCCCACAGCTTCCTCCCAAATACTACTTTATGATTTTTTACCCGAAAATCGCAAATAATGGGAGATATATTTGAAAACACTGAAAAGTGATGATGATCTTAGTCTTGATTTACATGGTCCTGGTGTAGTCAGATTGTTGCTAAAGCTATTTCCAAATTCAATTGGGAATGGAATGAGCAGGTAGGAAAATTATTGATTGAAAATTATGATGGATAAGCTAGTTTTTCAATATTCTTCACAAAAATTTATTGTCTAGAGCCCTTTGATGTTGGACGAAAAATTTTAAGTGCTGATATCCCAAAGAGAAACAAAGATGCAGCTATAAAAGGTGGTATTGCTGATCTCTGCTGAACTGGGAAGTTATGCGGTGCAAGTTAAAAAACTCCACCTTGAGGACAAGGTGAAATTTGAAGAGGGTAAACAAGGTCAGGCTATTGCAACTTTAAGTGTAAGGGATTTAGATGACATTGTGGGTACTTTAGTAGGTGTTGCTTTGTCGTCTCCATTGGACCCTTCTACAAATATTGTGCTGATGTTTCAGGTTGAGAGACTTGCAAAATTTAAGGAGTCTTATGGTAACTTGGGCAAAGCAGTGAGAATTTTTTTGAGTTCCTAAAGCTTCCAGATCCAAAAATTTATTTCTCCCCACCCTTGTATAGTTTCAACACTTCTAGCAATGGCAAAAAGGGAATACAGTTATTCAATGGTTTGTATGAAGTTATTGGGCTCAGTTTCAGTTAGCTCAAAAGGATATTCTAGTGCAATTTTTGGAATAACTTGTTTATATTGTGAAGGATTTGCTCCTTTGGAATGTTATGATGAAAAACTATCTTCAAAACAGGGGCTTGACATTTTCAAAATAAGGAACGGAAGTGTATTATGCAAAGTAAGCTTGAGATCATGAAATTGATGAAATATGGGAAATATAATGAAACTACTGGTGATGGGGTTGTAGTGTGCAGGTTCTCAGAATATAGTTTTGATCCAGGCGGAAACCTTTTACTACATTCGAAAATGAGAATGGAATTTTTAGAAGAAAAATGGCCTAAGGTGTTTAGTGAAAAGCTTGATTGCCTCGCACTATTTGTTAAACCCGGGAGATTTTATACCTTTGGTGAGTGGGTCCAACATGTTTACAAATTCAAGATTAGTGGTGCTTATAGTTCCAATGAAAATAGGCCTTTAAAGATAACTAAATTGGTTTTACTTGTCGGGGCATTAGAAGAACAGGCACTTCATGTTCTACAAAATTTTAACATTGTTTTGAGTAGCTAGCTTGCCTTTAGGCACGATAGGGGTCAGAGAAGAGCTAGTAAATGGGATTAGTTACCAGGCACTATCAATAAAGAAGCCTACGTTGTGTAGTGAGTGCGGCTATGACTTTTGTTCTAGAGGCGAAAGGAAGTATTTACATCTCCTGTAGATAGAGGTTTAAAGCTCTCATGGCAGCCTCTACGCGTTCACTCTTTTCAAGCACAAGGGCTTTACCCGCTCAACCATCAGAAGAGGAAGAAATATATTGAAAATGAGATGAATATGCATCGCGGGAAGTTTGATTGAAGCCATAGTGCTTCTCGGTCTACAAAGTTTGTGATTTTGAAAATATCAAATGTGAAGAAAGAAATCAAATGTTGGCTTGTGGTAGATTGGATTGAAGATCTTCGTATCATGGTGGCTATTATACAAGGTAGTGAAACTCTCTTAGAGAACAGTGGAACAACTAACTTCAATATCCATGATGTGTTATTAGTGTTGGTGGAACTTGTAAGGTATTTGTCTATTGCACCAAGGAAAAGGAAGCTCTAAAGTCTTACCACTCGAGTTTTGATGTTAATTGCATTCCAAAATTTCCAACTCATCACAGGGAGCAAATGCATGTGGAGGAGCAATTTGAATTCTATGCCAGAGATGGGAATCATGCCTTTACCAGAACCGGGTAGAGTGTGGAAGGTGGTGTTCTAAATTGGCTCATTAACAACCCCTTGTTGGGAAGCATACTTGGGCACTCTTATCTACTTTAAAATTGAGAAAGGAAAGAAGTACACTCACCATGGGTTCAGATTTGATGGTATTGTTTGTATCTTCAACCAAGTACACCTACCATGAATTGCAAGCAACACTTGTTACAAAGTATAAGGAAAATCCTATGCAGCAGCATGCAATTGCTTTTGTAATTGGAGTAGCAATCTCTCCAAGATCAACTTACAACAACAGACAATTTGATATTGGCATAATGATCTGGAAGTTTCGCTTAAACAAAGCAGTGATACACCATGAAGGTATAGCTGCAGTTTTGGAGAATGAGGTAGCAATAACAGGCATGGTGGAAATGGGTATCTTGTACCAAGTGCATTTGGCTCCAAATATTCATTTGTTTACTTTGAGGACTGAAGCTATTTTTGAACCGGTTGGTGGCATGGTGTTATCAATTTTTGTGGTTACATTTCCACCTCGAGGACAAGGTGGATTTTGAGCAATAAACGTATTATTACGTACCATAATCTAGCCTAGTTAATATGAGTTGGTAAGAGAAATCCTACAGCAAAAATTAGAAATAGTATTAGGTAGATCAACGGTATAGATCAAATCTGAATTTAGCAAGCTAGCGTCTTGTATTTAAACAACTGGTTTGCAACAGAGGAAGGCATCGAATATCAAACAAAACAATTTCTAATCTCCTTTCTTCTCTCCTCTCTCTCCTCTCCTCTCCCCTCTAAAATTTCTTCCAAAATCTACCCGATACTATAAATCGATAACACCCACTGTTTTGTAATTATAAATAAATAGTGTTGTAAATGGATATTAACGAATATGAATATGTATTATATATTTATATTTGTATCCGTATTAGACGGATATGAATATAAATACTATTCGCCTTGACATGAATACGAATAATATCACCTTTGATCCGAATATAAATGTGAATTTTTAGAGTGTATATAGAATATTTCGAACTCTATTTACCGCACTAACTGTAACATCTCTTGCTGATCCATTGAAAACAAAAATGATGGTCAAAGAATTTTTCAGTAGACAATTATTTAATAATTAATAATCTAAATAAATAAATAAATAAAGTAAAGGTATGGGTTTTAAGGCACTAAAAACACTAGATAAGAACGGGCTCCATTTAGTAAAATATCAAGTCAAGGATAAAATAATTATCATGATGAAACTTCTAGCCTATAGGATGTACACACGTACACACTCAAATAACATAACTTATTCTTCCTAAATCCAAAAGAGTGGAGTGTTCAACCTATTTTTAAATTTGTGCTGTATTAGCTGTTAATTGTCAATGTCAGCTTCAGAATCTCATCAATAGATCTGCTGTCATCATTAATTACCAGTTGGTAGTCCGTGCAACGCACGGACTAGTTTAAATAATAAATTATATAATTTATTAAAATTATAATAAAAAGAATATTTTTTTTATAATATATTATTTTTATATCTACATGTAAAATCTTTTGATAATGTATACGTTGTCTTCGTTCAATCTTTTGATGTATTGTGCTCGTTAATTGAATCTCAAAATGAGTATCACGTGATTATCCTGCACATAATATATATAAGATAAATAATCTATTTATAAGATAACAACTTTTAATTCTTGATAATATTTATTTATGAAGTAATATAAAATTTAGAATACTACTTCTTCATCAAACAATATAGTTGTGGTGTTGACAATCTGTCAAGTGCTCAAATTGATCACATCTCACTTTCTTGTTAATCTGACTTTTATTGTATAATCATCTCTATGACTCTGAAGACAAATCATCACCATCCTCAATCTCATCACCATCATCTGCAGCAGCCTCACCCCAAAAAAACTTCTTCTGCACAATCTCTAGAATTAAGAAGAAATCCAATATGCTTAAGTAATGTATAATATGTTTGCCAACAGTAACATGAAACTAAACTGAATAGTAGATGCACAAATACCATTTTTTATTGACAAAGCTTACATATAAAGTGAAACAAATGTAGATGTAGAGTACTTTTTTGTGTAGTATGATATTTTTATAGGGTGAAGTACTATGATAAATAGTATTTTTATTAAATGTATTTAAATTTTCATTTGTAACTGTTTAATGATATACTTAATGATTTTATTAAAGATTTTTTTAATGTTCATGACTCTTCCTTTTTCAGATTTTTAATTATTTTTTTAATGATGCTTTAAATGTTCATGAATGTTAATAAATATATGTTAAATCTTAATGTTCATGACTCTTTCTTTTCATAACTTACATGTATGACTAATGTTCATGAATGTTAATAAATATATTTTAAATGTTAATGTTCATGACTCTTCCTTTTCATAATTTACATGTATGACTAACTCTGTTAAAAATCAAATCGATTTCAATTGATTTGAAATTGATTGAGTTAAGAATATGCAAATTGATTAATTGATTTGAAATTGATTGAGTTAAGGATAAATTGATTTGAAATTTGGAAGCCAAATTGATTAATTAATTTGAAATTGATTTCAATTGATTGAGTTAAGGGGTTGTGCTGTATTTTTATATAAATCTTAATATTCATGACTCTTCCTTTTCATAACTTACATGTATAACTAATGTTCATGAATGTTAATAAATATATTTTAAATGTTAATGTTCATGACTCTTCCTTTTCATAACTTACATGTATGACTAACTCTGTTAAAAATCAAATCGATTTCAATTGATTTGAAATTGATTGAGTTAAGAATAGGCAAATTGATTAATTGATTTGAAATTGATTGAGTTAAGAATAAATTGATTTGAAATTTGGAAACCAAATTGATTAATTGATTGTCAAATTGATTTCAATTGATTGAGTTAAGGGGATGTGCTGTATTTATATATATAAAGTAATTGTCTGTTTTTTTTAAAAAAAAAATTGTTATGAGAAATGATCTCAAAATTATCGATCAACTCTATCTCTTTATTGATCAACTCTCTCTTAATAATTAATTTAACCCCATAATCCCAATTTATAACATATAAACTAATTATATATTTATATATAATTTAAGTTGTTATTATTAATATTTTTAGTCATAACCTTTTAAATGAGTTTGAGCTAGATTAAAATGACTTAAAAAATACTATTGAGCAGTGGATTGAGTCTTCTTGTACCATGATTTGATTTGATCTCTAAATTTGACTCGAGTTCTTATAATTTAGGCATAGTAATTCTTATGTTATAATTTGATTTAATCTCGGGATTTGACTTAATTTGTTACAATTTAAGCCTAGCAATTTCACCTGATCCCTAAATAATTCGAATTCAAATCCTAATAACTTGATTTTTTTACACTGGCCTATGGCCCTATAGGATTAGGATCGAGTAGAGAAATAGAGTTTCTCCATTATACACCCAACCAGATTTTATACATGTATAATTTTTTTGTGTTTATATTAGTTATATTACTCATTTAAGTTGTTTCTTTAAAATTCACAACACTTATAACTCAAGATGTTATTAATGAAAGTATAGCATGTAAATAGCATGTTGCTTACCTTTGAATTAAAAATAGTTATACAAAATAATATAATTTTTTTTAGAGTAATTTAATTTAAGTCGGGGAGAATTCACGGTTCGGGTCCGGGGGGACACCAAGCTTGTTGCCAGACATAGTTATTACACACTTCCGTTGCAAAATAATAATATATCATATTATCATCAAGAAAATTTATAAATATCAAGAATGTAATGTTGATACAAGTTTATCTCTAAAAATAATAACTTTGTTAATTTAATAATAGTGACATGATAATACAATTATGAAAACAAACTTGAAAATATTACATCATTTTATACTACAATTAATAATAAAAAAATGATTTTTATTTTTATAAAACTAAGAAAAATGACAAATGAAACTTTTTTTTCAATATAAACTTACTTTGAACATAACTCCAATATAACCAAAGATTATGACAGAATTCATGTAATAAACCAAAAAAAAAATTGATTTTGTAAGTCGATATCTTGTATTTCGTATTCCTTCAACTGAAAGCTCTTGAAATTGATAATAATTCAAAAGAAACAACCTGCTTAAGTAACCAAAGAAGCACATGCCGCAAGAAAATACAAAATCAGCAACGTTATATGGCCATTCTGACCATGTTAACTTAAAACTTGCATTCCCGTTGACTTGAAAAACCACCAAAAAGGCCTTGAAAAGAGTTTGTCACTTGAAAAAGCAGCATTCCGGAACTTGAAACCAAATAATGGACTTAATAGCATTTTGAGTTTACCTCAGGTACCGATATTTGGTGCAGGGGCAGCCACGGGCGCGCCATGTGAATATCTCCACTGACCACATGCTTTGCATTTCTCCAACTTCGCACCGTTTTCCAAAGTACAAAATTTACATGACCAGAATTTATACTTGTCTTTAACACCTCTGGGCTTCAGTGTACAACAGACTTCGCATATTGGAGCTAATGGCTGCAAAAATCCCTAGTGGTCAGTTCAACAGGGAAGACAACTATACAGATAGGTACTATATTAGAGAAATGAATAGTAGGAAATGAATAGAATCATATCAATTTTTAATATCACTTGCTAAGTCCAATGCTATGTAATTATCTATCATCCCAAAAAAATTGTAGAATTCTCTTTGTAAAATATAAAGAATGACTTTTTTTAAGGAGCGAGTACTATACAAGCTAATTTAAACTAAAAACGAAATGAAAGTATTCTTAACCATTAGAAATAGCAAATAGAGTTGTGCAAAAAGAAAAAAAGGTTGTAGTAAACTTAAGTTTTGGCCAATAATAACGTAATAAATGCTTTACAACTAAGCTAACCAAAAAAGTAAATTTTCTAAGTTCATTAATTCTTCCGAGAAGTTTCCTCCACATTCATTAAGAAGGCGTCAGGTAACAAATGCCTTGGAGCATAAAAAGAAATAAGTGGTGCCCAAGGAAGTAAATGAACAAGGGCAGTCTAAGAATTTAAGCCACTAGATATAATGAAAGTTCTCATTATCTTATATTTATTCATGCACAAAAGTTCAAATTTGTGAGTGAACCAAAGAAAAGCTCATTATCTAAAACATGCAATGTCCTTGAAAATCTAGCTTCAACACTGGTGCTCATGGACCACACATTTCTCGACAAAACATACTGATCAGATAATTTAAGTAATGCCGTAATGGTGACAAACATATTTACCAGGTCCATCAGTGGAAAATAGAATACAAAATACTTACCAGAAGAAACGGGAGGGGAGCTTTGTGGGGGGTGTTGGTGTGGGGGGGGGGCGACAAAACAAAAAACAGTTGAATAAGTAGAAAATCATATAATTATATTACTTACTGGGTTCACCAAAGTGCATGTTACACATTCCCAGGTGGTACACTCTGTATCATGTGTAGCATCCGGATATACAGCAGCAGGAGTTGAAACATTGTTTGCTAGATCTACAAAATTAGAGTTCAGATGACCATTCATTAAATTAGACGACTTCTCTGTCTGATCACTTCTTTTTTGATAAATAAAATCTTTATTATGCATTGATCCAGATACTAAACTATCTGTAGTCAAGTCCACAAGACTGGGCTCCATAGGATTATTTGAAGACCGAGATGATGAACATGACTCACGACTCCTTTTCCGAGATATTGCATTTGTTTTATGCCCATCAGGATCACTACAAGACCTTGAATTTCCAGCACTCTGTCCCACGTGTTTCTGCAACAAATCATTACTGCTTTCTCCTTCCTCAACTTCACAAGCTCCAGAGGCACACCAAATCTCATCTTGTAATCTCCTTTCTGCAGCCATTGCAGCAGCTTGGACGGGACTGAGTGCAACCATCATAGAGCTATCACCACCAAGACGTTTAGGTCCAGATGGTAAAAGGGATCCTAGACGTGCTCTCTTTTGCGCTGCAGTGAGTGCAGCATGTCGGAGAGATGAAATAGCAGGTTGACGAGAGAAACCACCGAGACGCCTCCCTGGAAGATCAAAGCCTTCCCCAGAACCAGTTACACCCCTGGTCATTAGCTCCTCACATTCCTGCAATGGCGGGAGTATACGAATAAAAATAGAGAAAGAAAAGAATTAATGAAAAACTAAATAAGCATGAAAACCAACAAAATCAGGCAATAAGCTATCCAACAACCTAAACTACTAAGTTGTTTATCAGCAATTCATACAGGGCAAGCAAGGATGCCAAATAGCACTTTTAGGTCCCTTCAAATATTATTAGAAACCATAGTTGTCACAGCGTCCAGGCGATAGAGAGAAGGGCACGACGAGTATCACCTAGAGGTGGAGCTGCTAAGGCGTGCACCTTGGCAGCTCAGCGACGCCATGAGATGCCGAGCTGCCAAGGCGCAGCTCTGACCCTTAACACATCTACCCATCTTCCAATCCATTAACCCATGGACATAATACCCATGACCCATCAATTAAAAAATAAGGAGAGAAGGAGAAAGGCAAAACCCTTATTTGACTATCTGTAGACTTGGACTCGACTTCATCCCATCGCAGCTCGAGTGCTCGACTTCATCGCGACCCATCAATTTGCAACAAGGAGAGTCGGAGACCCATCGCATCCCTTCGCGACAACATCGCAGCCCCGTCGCGATCGCAACTCCTTCACGACAACATCTTTGGACTCGATCGCGATTCGCGACAACCCAGCTTCTCTCACACAAGTTTTGCTTCTTTGTTTTTTTTGTTTCACGAGGTCGGCTGCTCTGCTTCTAAGCATTCATATATATGATATATCACGCTCCTCTACTTCTCTGTTAGTGCTTTCTTTTTTTTACTATTTACTTTATATTACACTTTACTCCAGAGTTTGCCACATACACAATTATAAATAATATATATATATATATATATATATATATATTTATATATGTACTCTTTACATTTTATCCATTGACAGTGGTTACATTTTAAGTTTCATAATTGTGTATGTGGCAATCTAATGGTTGTTCTAGATTAATATGGTTGCTACTAGTTGAATATTATTTAAGTTTCATAATTGTGCACTAGATATTTTAATATCAAGTGTTTTATTTTTGGATTGTTATTGTTAAGTATTTACGTAATTATGCTTTTAATGTTATTCCATAGTGTTCTGTTTTGAGTTTTAATGTATACAAAATTTTATGGTCAATATACTTGTTAAGTAAAATAAATAATATATAAAGCACATCGTAAACAACTTGTCGCTTTATCACCTAGGCGTCCTGACAGTCGGCTAGCGTCATGACTCGTCGTGGCGCCGTAACAACTATGTTAGAAACTAAAACTAAAATGTCCTAAAGTTAGTTGCTTCCTAAATAACAAGAACAGAAAATTACAAAATGAGAAAGATCGATTAAGAATATGCAATCACAATAATAAGTGTTGGCCTTGTACAAAGAGCAAATAAATTTCAAAAGAGTTCAATTGTCAAGTTTGAGGTAACCATTACAAAATCTAGGAAATAATTTTATGTTCCAAGTTTTACTCAGTACTACTTCACTTGGCATCTAAAATAAGGACATATGTTGAAGAAAAGGATACACAATAGTCAATAGTTCTTTTCTTTTCCCAGTAGTTCCATAAAAAGAAACAAATCCAATCTGAATTACCAAACTTCTAACTTTTCTTTGGGCCGTTGTATTTTGGTTACTACAACACCTTTTTCAAAGAATTGTCCAAAATTTAAATCTTATACGTAAACAGTAAGCACACAATTATCATGCGCTTAAAGCACATTCACGTTTTTCTGAACTTCATCGAGTTGAGCACGTAGATCTTAAATGTCGAAAGTACTAATGATATTCAAATCACCAAGTATCAAACATCTTGGAAAGCAATCATACAACACCAAAATGCAATGTCGAACCTCCATAAAAACATCTTATTTGGTAATGTTTATCATACTAATGGAACGTTTAAAATAGCATTGTACCAAATGTTCGTAATGGAGTCTCATCTTTGCAGATTCTTCTGAGTCATGGCAAACGGAATGGATCATGTTACTTACAGAAAATTTCATGACATGAAGAAAATTTGCTTAGTTTCAAACTGTGGAGGTGAGAAGTCAAGAAAGTGTGAAATTTGTGTCTAGGCAAAAATCACAAAAAGGTCGTTTCCTTCAGTATCAAGGAGTACTAAGGAGTTGAACTTAACTCACTCAGATACATGCGATTTCAAAAGTTTCACTATTAGAGGCAGTATGAAGTATTTTGCCGCATTCATCGATGATCATAATCGATATTGTCATGTATACCTGTTGAAGTCAAAGGACAAGGTTTTTGTAAAGTTTATTGAATTTCAAAACCGATTCGAAAAACAACTTAGTCGACCAGTCAAGAAGCTCAGACGTGATTGAGGTAGTGAATACCACTAAACTAGAGCAAAGATGAGGTTCACTACACATACACATCAATGACGTAATATGACAAGGTTAAGATAGTATGGTAGTTCAAGACATGGTTCACTATGCATTCTCATCTTGAATTAGTCCTTGTGTGATCTTCAAATGTGTTGTGAAAGAATTAGTTCAAGACTGTGCTCACTATCTTTCACTCCTACTTTGATTGATCCAAGTAAGATTCAAGTCTGCAGACATCTTCATGATGCACAAGTAATAAAGCTCTTTTACTACACAAAAGGTTAAAACTCTCAGTTAATTTAATTTGAAATTTGTGAGGAATTTTTAGAAAATTTCAATCACAGGGGATCCATCTTTTTTGTCTTTTGTAGTTCAAACATTGCAGGCAATTCAATTGTTTTTCCCAAAGTCAGGCTAGATAACTCTTTCAGCTTTCACATAGCTTATTTCCCACACAAGAGTGTGAAAAGAGTAGTTCAAAGAACTCATGCTTTGAAAATCCTTGATTTCAGTCAGTCCTTATTTATGGCCGGTTGAAACTTTTAGACAGGATCCATGCAAACCACGGCTATAAAAAGGGAGTACAATCATTCACTTCGGTTAACCGAAAATTGACTGTTCAGAAAGTATTATACAGAGTGCAGTAAAAAGAGAAGTCTCTTTTTATTCTTTAGTAATTCACTGAAAGCTAATTATGAGTTTCTTAGTGATTCTCAAAAGTATTAGAGCCTTATTTTGTAAGAAATTAGAGAACTACTATTTTGTCAAAGTGAGAGTTTGGTATGTGCACACCATCAATCTGTAGTTGTTCCTGCAGGTAGTTCAGTCGTCAGATTCAAGCACGGGAATAAGGCCGAATAACGTCTTAAGAACTAGCGTTCTTCAACTCACAACAGCTTTATTTCAATATAAATTTTGGTTTGATCATTCCTTATTATTACTTAACTTTGCAGTTATTCTGCTAGTTATTTTGCCCAGTTTGAAAGGAGAAGAGAATCCCTAAGTGTCCCCGAGAATCGGAGTATCCAATGTAGGGATATGGCAGTTCAGTAGGATAAAAAAGAATCCTTGCTTCCTATTTGGACAAGCAAGAGACATGTACATCACAACAATCTGAGATTCTCAATCTTCCTGAAGCAATGGTACTTGATCAGTGATCATTATGTTTTACTATAATCATCATTTTGTATTTCTTTTATGCTGAGAAAGATTCATCATTCAGTTTATTAGATAATGATCTAACTATTATAAGTGATAACATGTTACCTTTCCATTCATTCTTGTATGCAATTATTTAAATTTTGACAAAAAAAATAAGAAAGGCAAACACAAATCTATTTCAGAATACAAAGAACAATCAGAAAAAAACAGAAAAGGAACCTTTCTTAGATCATCCCAAAGCTTGTAAAAAATGGCATTGTGAGGACCATGTGCATTGTGGCAGAGCTCATGGAGCATTGTATCAAGAATTTGATCAAATGGGTAGAAATCCCAATCCCTGTTTGGCCTTCGAAGCCTCAGCTTCACATGCACACCATGGTTTACATTCAATCCAAGAAGAGCTGGATTTTTTGGACTGCAATTATTATCATATTAATTTAAGCTTTAATCAACTGCTAATGACATCATAACATTTCACAGTAATCAACATAACATAAGAATCAAAAGCAACTTTTAGGATTTTCCATAAACCTTAGTATCTAAGGGAAGTGTTCTAAAAATCTCCGCCTAGGTCCTATTAATCCCCGCCTAGACGCTAAACGGTCCTCTACTGGCCGTCTAGGCCTTGCCTAGACAAAACCAGATCTCTACTTTGAAACTCTACAATATTTCAAACGAATTTTTAAGTCTTAAAAGATTGTTTTTTAAATAATTTACACGTAAATTTTAGAAAATTACCTTTTATGCTTTATATAATACAACAAGTATGTATAATAGAAAGATAAATAAATGATACCGCCAAAGAAAACGTCTTGTCTTCCTAGGAAAACGACTAGGCACTGCCTAGGTGGCCTAGGCGCTAGGAGCCCCTCCACCTAGCTCCGCCTAATGACTTTTAGAACACTTTCTAAGGATTGAATCACAAAGCTCTACATTTTCTTAGGCTATGTTTGTTTGAAAAAAATGATAAAATTAGATTATTTGTACTAATTTATTACTAGACTAGTCCGTAAATTCATCACATGGCCTATATTTTGCCATTACTAAGGCCATTTAATGAAGGATTACAATCAAAAGTGTAAAAATGGTATTATATAATCCTCTTTTGAGGTAAAAATAACCTTAAAAGTGATAATACATAGTGCATGGATTTGAATAACGGACATAGGATAAAATAGTCCCTAATTGTGTTAAATTAATACAAACAATATTATCCCATCCATCATTTTTAACAAACAAATGTAACCTTAGCATTTTGGACAGAAAACAGAACATTGTTAGGATTGGAAAGAAAAAAGTGAAGAACTTTGTTTTACCAGAATTCGGATAGAAGTTTAACCCGCCAATTGTGATTACGCATGATGGGTTGGACCTGTTTGGCAACGCGCTCGAGAATCTGCCTCGCCTTATCCTCTTCATCCTTTCTCTTTAGGGTTTTGATTTCCCATACTTTGTTCAAATCCCCCAAATTCATCTGCTTCAACCAAACCCTAGTATAATCTCTTGGGGAAAACCCTAGTATAATCTCTCGTCGACGAGAATCAATAAAATATTGAAAATAGCATAATATTTGGGTGAGTATTTTGCTGGCGGGATTTCAAATTCTTTGGACGGACCGTTCTGTCGTATGCTTTCGAAATACGAATTTATATATGAATGAATCCAAAATTTTGAATGGTTGCTTGACGAATATGAATAGATCCAAAATTATACTTCCATGGACATGGCGTATTGTTTTTTCATAAAATTTAAATATTTTTACTATATTTTAGAATTGAAAAATGTATATACACATTAAACAGTACGAGGATGATTTTTTTTAGATATAACGACGAGTGAATTGTCATTATAATTATTTTTGTCTATTATGACGACGGTTATAGTCTAAAAAAATCGTCGTCATTAGGGGCGGAGGCATGTATAGACTAGGGTGGACTTTAGCCCGGATGGAGTTTTTAGAAAATATTTAGTACTTATATATCTTCAATAGTCCAATATTATTTTTCTGTTTTCTCGTGATCCATTAAAAGCAATGAGGAGATACGCAGTATTGAAGAGCCCGGGTGAAATTTATGATTGATCTTGGTGGGATAATTTCTTGTGTATATAGTTGGTACTTAGTAGCTCAGGAGATACAAAATTCCTGGCTCCGCCCTTGGTCGCCATAAACTTGTGTACCATTTTATTCTTTTTAGAATATTTTTAATCTGAAAATTTTAACAACTTTAATATAAACTTTCAGCAATATAAAAAGTAAAATGCAATTTATCACAACTGTAATTTACATATTTTTATACTTAAATCACATATGCTAAAAATGCCCCAAATTAATCAGTTGAATTACTAAAAAAAAGAAGAAAAAAAGAGGTGATGTTAGGGGTCTTATATGTTTGAGCTCTTCTAGGCGGAAATTTTTTTTGGACTCAAAGTGTATTTGAATTTCACTTATTTATATTTTTACCCTTATTGAGAGTCAAGATATAAATAGTTGTAATTCAAATACACTCGGGTCTAATTTTTATGTCCACATAGTTTTTGTATTTTTTTGTCTCAAAAAGTGTCTCAAACGATGTGTCATGGTAACATTGGTTGGGTATCTCATAAAAATAATTGTCATAAATTATCATTAAAATATTTAGGATTAATTACATATTTTAATACATTTTTAGAAATAATTACAATAATGGTGCATAGATAAACTAATTACAAAATCAATACATTTTTTCATATTTATTTATAAAATTAATACATTTGAGTATCCTTTAATCGTGACCCACGATTATCTCTCTTATCTCTTCCCGTTAATTATTATTTTCTTATCCAGACACATTTAAACACATCAGACTCATTTTTGATCTCTGTTCATGTTTCTCTCTTTTTTCTTCATCCTCTTTTTTCCTACTATAAACTAAAGTGGCGGCGGTTTACACGACAGAAGCCACAGTGGTTTACTGTGTTGAGCTCCGTTGGCTGGTTCTACTACGGGAGGAGAGAAAGGCAGATGGGTAAAGGCTCTGCCTCGTGGTATTGCCAAATTTTTATTGCTATTTTTCTGTCAATCGATGAATCTCTAATGGAGGTTTGGATACCCTTATATGCAGCATGTTACCCTTATATGCAGCAAGTTTGGATACCCTTATATGCAGTAGCTTACCCTTATAATATGCCTCGTGGTTCTGTGATGGCTATAACATTTACTAATAATTAATATTATTTTGGTCTTAAAATGAGAGTTTCAAATTTTCTATATTTAGTATATGTTATATTTGTTTGAAATAAGTTTAGACATATCAATCAGGTTACCAACATGTTTGGCCGGAAATAAAATTTAATTGGCAAATTGTTGTCGGTTCCGTAATTGGATTCTGTGGAGCTGAATTTGGAAGTGTAGGTGGTGTTGGTGGTGGTGGCATATTCGTCCAATGCTACCTTGATTATTGGATTTGATCCAAGAATCAACAACTGATAGAAGAGATTGGTAACCAAACATTCATACCAAGGTTACCAAACCTTCATACCAAGGTTACCAATCCACCTCCACACCTACAGTTTTTTCATAGAGCAGTTGGTAACCAAACATTCATACCAAGGTAACCAAACTGTTATACCAAGGTAACCAATCCACCTCCACACCTTCAGTTTTTTTATAGTGCAGTTGGTAACCAAACCTTCACACCAAGGTAACCAAACCTTCATACCAAGGTAACAAAACCTTCATACTAAGGTAACCAATTCACACCTGCAGTTTTTTCATAGTGCAGTTGGTAGCCAAACATTCATACCAAGGTAACCAATTCAGTGTTATTAGGTTACCAATTTATTTTGAATGTGATGCAATTGGTAGCCAAACCTTTATGCAGTGGGTAGCCAAAACTTCATACCAAGGTAACCAATTCAGTTTTATTAAGATACCAATTTATTTTGAATGTGATGCAGTTGGTAGCCAAACCTTAATGCAGTTGGTTGCCAAACTTTCAGACCAAGGTAACCAATTCATACTGCAAGTGTGGAGATAGATTGGTTACCTTGGTATAAAGGTTTGGTTACTTTGGTATAAAAGTTTGGTTACCTTGGTACGAAAGTTTAGTTATCAACATTACATTACACATCACTCTCATATCTATTTCTTTCCTATGCAGTGTTCTTATTTTTTTTTTGGACATGAAATTGGAATTAAAATTTCCGGACATGAAGAAATTGTGAAAAATCAAATATCCACCTCTTTTCTCCATCCCATCGACCATTTTGTAGTTGACTATCGCTCTGTCTCACCGGTGAAGGGGGAGGAGGAAGATGATGTTGCCAAACCTTCAGACCAAGGTAACCAATTCAGTTTTATTAAGTTACCAATTTAATTTGAATGTGATGCAGTTGGTAGCCAACCATTCATACAAAGGTAACCATTTTAGTTTTTGTGAGTAACCAAATAGTCATAAAAAATTTTCAGAACAGTAAGAGTTACATCTATTTATTTTTAAAATTTTTGTAGGGCGAATCTTCTTCTTCTTCTCATTGGCATTTTGGACAACGGAGATTTGCTGCAGAGTAGCGGAGGAGAGGGTAACCTGTGAAGAAGGAGATTCGCGACGGAGTTGCGGAGGAGAGGCTATTGTGAGGGAGATAAAGATTTAAATTTGAATATTTGAATTTGAATTATTATTTTAAATTTAAAATTATTTTTGTTGTTAGATCCCAGATATTTGAATTTGAATTATTAATTATGGCAGTTATTTCTCCTTGATTTTAGGTTTTCTTATTAATTATTAATGTGAATTGTGTTATTTTTGTAATTATTTTGTAGATGCACTAATAGTATAATTACTTTCTAATTGTTGTCTATTAGTGTTAAGGACTCAAATATTTAATGTCATGTCATTTAAAATAAAAAATTTGAGACACCTAACATTAGGGGTGTTCACCGAATTCGATAATTTTAGTTTTTAAGGTGAACCGGGCCGGTCCGAACCAGTCGGTTCGGTAAAAAAAAATGATTCGGGACCGGTTCGGTACAAACTAGTTTTTGGTACCAGTTACCTATTTCATAGGTCCGATACATACCGGACCGAACCGGTTGTACCGGTCCAAATTCTTTTTAAAATAATTTTTTTTACTTGGCCTTGTAGAATTGGCTTAAAGTTTACTCTATTTATAAAATTCTACTTAGCCTTGTAGAATTGTCTTAAAGTCTACTCTATTTATAAAATAGAAATAACTTAGCCTTATAGAATTGGCTTAAAGTCTACTCTATTTTATTAAATATAAATTACACAAGAAAATAATAGTGGTCTCCCCTATTTATAAAATAGAGGTAAGACAATAGAACACAAACTAGACAATGTGGGATGTTGGTTGAAATTTGAATTGGTGGTCTCCCCTATTTATAAAATAGAGGGAAGACAATAGAACATAAATTAGACAATGTGGGATGTTGGTAAGACAAAAGAACCAAGTGAAGGTCAAATTCCACATTGGTTAATTGGTAAAAATCTAAGGAAGTTTTTCTTATAAAATGAGTACCAAGAGAAGCCTTAATAGTTGGTGGTTTACAAGTTTCATATTGACTAAATTGGTAAAAGTTTAAAGAAATTTGATAACAATTTTAATAAGAAATAAGAAATTTTTCTTATAAAAGACTACCAATTGTGACATTAAAATGAGTACCAAGGGAAGCCTTAATAGTTGGTGGTTTACAAGTTTCATATTGATTAAATTGGTAAAAATATAAAGAAATTAGATAACATTAAACTAAGTCTAGTCTTTGTTGAAATTGGGTATATATACTTTGTTGATATCAATTAAGGCCAAGTGAATTAAATAATTAATTAATTGGATAGAATATGGTTGTTTGTAACTCCCACATTGATTAATAAACATTAAAGGAAGTTTTTCTTATAAAAAGACTAACAAGTGAAGATCTTAATACTTGGTGGTCTCCAAGTCCCACATTGATTAATTTATAAAAGTCTTAAGGAAGTTTTTTAATAAAAAACTACCAAGTGAAATCTTAATAGCCAAGTTCCACATTAGTTAACTTATAAAAATCTAAGGAAGATTTTCTTATAAAAAGACTTCCAAGTGAAACTTTAATAATAACCAAGTCTCACATTGGTTAACTTAAGGAAGTTCCCACATTGGTTCACTTATAAAAGTCTAAGGAAGTTTTCCTTATAAAAGACTTTCAAGTGAAACCTTTATAACCAAGTCTCACATTGGTTAATTGATAAAGTCTTACAAAAGTTTTTCTTATAAAAAGACTTTTGGCTTAAAGAAAGCTGGTATGCTTGGGCCGAATTTAAGGCTGGTATATTGGGCTGCTCGTTGCTTTTCCTTGGGCCAAAATTTGACTTAAGATGAGCAAGTCTTGGGCTGCATTTTTTGGGCTGGATTTTTGAAAGCTTTTGTTGGTTTAAAGATTGGGCCTGTTCAATCTGGTAAAAACAGGTACCGATCCGGTACCGGACCGGCTAATCGGTCTGGTATACCTATTTAACCAGTATCGGTACCCTATTTTGGGTACTTTCGACATTCGGTCCGGTATTTTACCGGTGAACACCCCTACCTAACATTACTCTTCAAAAAATAATACACTTGCCTAAGCCCAAAAGCCCATTGGTATATAGTATGAATATTGTATAGAGTCCTTAACACTAATATACAACAATTAGAAAGTATTTACAAAAATAATACATACACAAAATAATTACAAAAATAACGCAATCCACATTAATAAGGAAACCTAAAATCAAGGAGAAATAACTGCCATAATTAATAATTTAAATTCAAATATCTAGAATCTAACAACAAAAATAAATTCAAATTCAAAATAATAATTTAAATTCAAATATTCAAATTCAACAGCATTTCCAATCTGAAACAATGGAAACTTGTAATTTATCTGCTTCTGCAAAGTGATTAATCATTCCATCATCTATCTCACTCTCGATTCACGATTCATACCAATCAAAGTGTTTCTTGATGGCATCCCTCATGCTTGAAACATCTTGAAGAGAAAAGCAATGGTTCATAATCCATTCCAAAGTAGAAGTTAATTCTTCGGTAAAATTTTTAAGACCTGCTTTTCCATTTAATACGCCATTACAGATTTGAACAAATATTCAAATTCAGAGAATTTATTCATGTTCGGAAATTCCAAATCCAATTTCATGTCCAAAAGAAAACAAGAACACTGCATAGGAAAGAAAGAGATAAGAGAGTGATGTGTAATGTAATGTTGATAACCAAACCTTCGTACCAAGGTAACCAAACTTTTATACCAAGGTAACCAAACCTTTATACTAATATAACCAATCTACCTCCACACTTGCAGTATGAATTGGTTACCTTGATATGAAAGTTTGGCAACCATCTGCATGAATGTTTGGCTACCAACTACATCACATTCAAAATAAATTGGTAACTTAATAAAACTGAATTGGTTACATTGGTATGAAGGTTTGGTTACCCACTGCATGAAAGTTTGGCTACCAACTTCATCACATTCAAAATAATTTGGTAACCTAATAACACTGAATTGGTTACCTTTGTAAGACCCCGAATTTTATGAAATAAAAATATTTAAATTTTCTTATAGTTACTATTCACGAGTTACTATTCATGAGTTACTATTCATGAGTTATGTAACGACCCCAAAATAGGTTCATTCCACCCAACCCATTCTGAGTCGTCAAATACATGGTACAGAAAACAACTACAACTTTATTACAACAATTGTCGTGCAAAATACAACAACACATATGCTGTGAGTTTGGATACAAATATATACCAAATGTGACTCATGTTCCAACCGTGGACATCACCTCACAATAACACCTTACATAAAGGTATAGTCAAAAACTGTTTTAGAAATTAGAATCTTTGGGAAGTGCTCAAGGAAACCTTCGTACATGGGAGGCCACGCGTCTAGGTTATGATAGATATCATATGGCCACAGAATTATCCTTGGTTGACCCAATAGACCCCAAAGAAAAACGAGAAGATTACTATCATATTCTTCCCAATGGTGAGTCTTCTCTCGACTTATCATTATCTCCACTGTCTCTAATTGAGAATTATACTTCAAACAAACACCAAGATTATATAGGTAGTGCCCATAGATATACTCAGCAAGTAGATGAGCACAACCCTGTCTTATGATGACACGAGGTTGTATGTCATTAGACATCTTGTATGATAGTGACAAAACACCCTTCCAACGTTGGGTTCGCCTCACCCTATTTTCTTCACCAAATATAACTACTAAATGATAACCGCCGTTCTATTCCCTTGTTACCCCCGCTCGACCCAGCTACACTCTTATTACCTGAAAGGAATTGTGAACAGAAGGGTGAGCACAACTAGCCCAGTAAAGAATATCATGACTAAAGATAAATAAATTATCAATAGTCTTCATCAATAATAAATCAGAGATTTAGAACATATGGTAGATGAAAAAAAATTTCAACCATAGTTGCAGCGGAACATGCAATCCATTAGAAGAGTCAAATAGACTATAAAGTCTATTATCTTTTCCATGTTAAAAATCCACCAACAATGTTTTATCCCTGTAACATCAATCAACAGTTCTGGTCCACAATCATATAAATAACTCATAATCATAATTATGATTCTAAATTCCTCTTCTCATCCAGGACAAAGATAATTTTCATCACTTGTCTTTACCTGAAACATCAAAGATCATGGTTATACCAAATCACAATTCTTGTTCATAATCATACTAATAATTTCATCTTTGTACTACGGGCCAAATATATTCGTCAACAGTTTATCTTTGCACTACTGGCCAAAGATATTCAACAACAGTTCATCTTTGCACTACAGACCAAAGATATTCAACAACATATCATCTTTGCACTACAGGCCAAAGATATTCATCAACAGTTCATATTTGCACTACAGGCCAAATATATCCATCAACAGTTCATATTTGCACTACATGCCAAATATATTAATATCTCAAAGAATTATAATCATTTTAGAATTTATATAAACAATAATTATAACCATGTTGATCAATTCACCTTTGCACTTAAGCTTAAGATATTCAATTATAAATTCAATGGTCATGATCATACCAGTCACAATTCAACTTTGCACTACAGGCCAAAGAGAACCCTAGTCATGATCATACCAATAATCTACCCATCTTTACACTCCAGTGAAAGAGAATTTCAACATCAGGGTTATAAAAATGTTATATATGATGATAAAAATAATATGATCAACATATAGTTTTAATCTCAAGAGTAATATTCGTAACTCATGAATAGTAACCCCGACACAAAAGATAGAAATTCTACAATAAAATTCATACCAATATTTCGGTATAATGATATTGAAAGAATAACATTACTTAAATTTATAAACAATTTATTTTAATTGTTTACACTTTACTAATTAATGCATTTAATCATCATAAAATGCCAACTCTTACAATTTCATCATCAATAACCAAAACCCTCATCAAAAATCTGCATATACCTCATATAGGATTCTCAAGCCATAAAATCCTATTTTCCAATTTTCTTTCTTCACAAAACATATTTAATTCATTTACTCATAACTAGACCATTTTTATGAAAAATAACAAATCAGTTCCAAAAATATTTTTTTTCTGGGATTTAGCATAATATAGTCCCATAGTGAACATATATTTTTCTCAGAATTTTTAAAAGTCATTTACTATTTTTCATATGGCCAAAATAGCCGAATATTTAGACATTTATCAAAAATTATACTTTTGTCTAAAAATTCTGAAATTTACAGAGTATACTTCTATCATATACATGTACTCCCAATAAAAATTTCATCAATTTTGGAGTTAACCACAAGGAATTATAAGCTGTTACTTTTAAAATAGTCTTTTCTCATAAAATTCATAACTCTCAATCTATACATCCAAAAATCACCATTTTTGGACACAATCAAGAAAACTCATCAAAATATCATTTCAAATTTTTCCAGAATTTTTGAAGGTCAAAAAATTACGAAACTGAAAATCATAACAACCCTTAAAATCCCTTAATATCCCTTACCTCAAAAGAGCAGTACTTCTGACTGGATATCAGATATGATGCTGAAGAAAACTTACACTGATGAATAGCAACTCACCAAGTATCTAAATACTCACAAAATACACTCAATAATCTAGAGAGAGAAAGAGAGAAAGCTTATGTTTCTGGTGTGATTTTCAATTCTAACTTAGCCCTCTATTTATAGGAAAATTTTGGTAGGTTTGACCTGCAACCTGATGGCTTTACCTGCTACTATTCCCACCCACCACATTTAAAATATAATTCAGCACATTTCTTCACCAACCACAAGTGGGGCCCACCAATTCTAGAATTTTCCACCAAAATGATAAACTCCGAAAATTCAACAATTTCTGAACCAGTCATCTCGTAAAATTCATAACAAATCATACGTTCATTTTTAACGGTTCAAAATTTGTGGACATATACTCAACTTATATATGTATAACATATCCAAAAATTACCACGATCCAACGGTCGGATTAAAAATTATAACCCCCGCAAAATATCTCAAAAATCCTGATTTTTAATACCTCCATTCCGACAAAAATACTGATAAAAACCTCAACATTAACTCCTTCATTTTTAACCACAAAAATATATCCCTCATTTATATCCACATAAAATAAATATTTTCTTATCATATAAATCAATAATTAATTATTCACAAATAATATTACAGAATCACATTTATGACAACCAGGCCGTTCCCAGGAAAGAGGGGGCTTTCCAATAAGGATTTCTCCTTACTAGCGCGCAATTAGATGACCAAACCTCTCCTTAGACAGAACTTTCTAGACATTGCCAATAATGCTATCTAATAATACTATTCAAATAATATGAATTATTGATCTGATAATGAAAAATACTGTGCAGCAACAATTATTGAACAACAATAATATAAAATTTTAACGTAGCAATTATTGAATCAATAAAATAAAATATTGAACAGTAATTACTATAACAATTATTGAGTAGTGCCTTCTTACGTAAGAATCAATAATTTCAAAAATACTATGCAATACCGTGTGCTACTGTGCAATAACGCGTATTACTGTATTTTAACCACCGGGTATTCCAACAGTGTTAACGGTAACAACTACGCCATTATTTGTAAAAACTCAAATTTGTCGTTTTTTTTCATCCGACAGTTATTCTGTTATGGGGCCCACAAATAGCTGCGCCGTCGTACGAATATTCCCCGACAGAAAGAATATTCCACGACCAAACGAATATTCCCCGACAACAATGATTATGTTATAACCACTTGTGTATTTTAAAAAATTTTCACATTTCACCCATAACTTTAACTTTTTATCAATTTAACCATTTACTGAATTGTAATTATAAGAAAAATTGAATACTTTTATTTCATAAAATTCGGGGTCTTACAAGTTACTATTCACGAGTTACTATGACGACCCCAAAATAGGTATACATCACCCATTCTGAGTCGCCAAATACATGGTACAGAAACAAATACAACTTCAGTAATACAATTGTCGTGCAGAATACGACAACACATATACCGTGAGTTTGAATACAAATATTGTCTACTAGAGAGTATACAAACTCAAAAGGAGTCCTCATTACAATTATCACACTATTTCACAGAATAGTGAGGACTACTAATGCAACCATCTGGACCATCAATCCATTCCCCGACTAGTCCCAGCTATATTCTCATTTCCTGAAGAGAACAGTGAAAGAAAGGGTGAGCTCAACTAGCCCAGTAAGAAATATTATGACTAAGATAATGAACAATAAATTATAATTAGTCTTCAATAGGGAAAAAACTGATAAAATATAATAGACAACAAGTTTTAGATCAACAACTGCAGCGGAAAAAGCAATCCATTAGAAGAGTCAAGTAGAGCATAAAACCTACTATCTTCTATGATTTAAAAGATTTATCATCAATTTTATTGCTGAGATTCAGCTTAATAAATAATCCACATCATCGAATCATCCCTGCACTACAGGCCAAGGATATTCTTTAGTATCACGACCACGAATTATCCATGTACTACGGGCCAAAGATAATCGTGTTTTCATCAACGGTCCTGATCATGCCATAAAACAATTCATCTTTACACCCTTGGCCGAAGAGAATCCATGGCCATAATCATACCAAAAATTGTCCATCAATGCACTACGGGCCAATAAGGACTTTTACCATGTGACGCCCCCAAAATTAGGTATACATCACCCATCTTGGGTCGTCAGATACAAAGTACAGAATACAAATACAACTTACTAATACAACTGTCGTGTACAATACGATAAAACATAAACTGCGAGTTTGAATACAAATATTATCTTCTAGAGAGTATTCATACTCAAAAGGAGTCCTCATTACATTTATTAACACACCATTACATAGAATAGTGAGGACTACTACCTAATACTATCATTCGGACCATTACTCCGTTCCCCGACTTGCCCCAGCTACGTTCTCATTTCCTGAAGAGAACAGTGAAAGAAAGGGTGAGCTCAACTAGCCCAGTAAGAAATATTATGACTAAGATAATGCAGAATAAATTATCATTAGCCTTCAACAATGTTAAACTGATAAAATATAATAGACATCAAGTTTAACTGCAGCGGAACAAGCAATCCATTAAAAGAGTCAAGTAGAAAATAAACTCTACTATCTTTTATGATTTAAAAGGTTTTTCAACATTGTGATCGCTGGGACTCAGCTTAATAAAATAATCCACATCATCGAATCACCCCTGCACTACGGCCAAGGATATTCGTATATTCATTAATGGTCATGATCATGCCAACAACTGTCCATCAATGCACTACGGGCCAATGAGGACTTTTACCACATCATTTGTAACATTACGGTCATGATTATACCGAATAATCCCTGGTCATAATCATACCAAGTCCATCTATGCACTACAGGCCACAGATGACTTTCAACATTTTATAAACATGAGGATGATGACAATGATATAAGAATTCAATAAAACAAGTTCAAGAATTAATTTATCCAAGAATTAACAACGTCCAAATTGTCAACATGATACTGCTTTGTGGAGTAAAATTCAAGAATGCTTAGAAGAATATTTTCATAAAAGATACTGGATGAAACGCAATTATCAAGGATATTCCACAAATTTCATGGAGTATAGAAGTCAAAACTTAACCAACTGAGTATAATAAAGAATGGAATAACAAAAGAAATCACCATGCATGCGATAGACCGCACAGACAGGTTATTCCAACAGAATAATAAATAATGGAACCAGGTCCGGCGTAAACGCACAGACAGGATATTCCGACAGAATAATAAATAATGGAACCAGGTCCGGCGTAAACGCACAGACAGGATATTCCGACAGAATAATAAATAATGGAACCAGGTCCGGTGTAAAACACACAGACAGGATATTCCAACAGAATAATAACAAGACGGAACCAGGTCCGGTGTAAAACACACAGACAGGATGTTCCAACAGAATAATAATAAAAACGGAACCAGGTCCGGTGTAAAACACACAGACAGGATGTTCCAACAGAATAATAGAAGAATGTCACCAAGTATAGGGTAGACCGCGTATACAGGTTATTCCAACAGAATAATAAGAAATGGAATAACAACAGTTCTCTTCATGAATAAGAAATAATAACACCCTTACCGTTTTAAAGAAGAGCTGAAGTAAGGAAGTAGTTAAGTAGCAGAATACTCTTCTTCTCTCTCTCTATAGTTTCTCTCTCTAGAGTTCAGTGAATTCGTAAGAAATAATGAAGGAATGAGCTGCTATTTATAGAAAAATAGAATGCATAGTAACTAATCCATGAACGGTCCAGATTGATTACTTTAATCTGACGGTCCATATTTAAAGAAAAATCTTTTAAATAAAATATAATATATTCTATTTATAGAATAACTTTAATAAAGTATTCTGTTTTATATAAAAAGATGTTTCTGTTTTATTACGTTAATAATACGAATAAAACAAAACGTCATTATCGCTAAATAATTCATATTATTAACTGACAATAATTGAATCAAACTGAGTGACTTCTCACATAAGCATTAATAATCAATACCGTGTGCTACTATGCAACCACACGTATTACTGTACTTTTACTACCGAGTAGTTCAACAGTAACAATGGTAAAATTTTCGCCGTTATTTTTAATAAAATATTTTTGTCGTTTTCTCAATCCGACAATAATTCCGTTGTGGGGTCCACCAATGATTGTGTCGTTGTACGAATATTCCCTGTTAAAACGAATATTCCCCGACCAATCGAATATTATATAACAACTTGCGTACTTTGCAAAATTTATAAATATTACCCACAACTATAACATTATATCAAATTAACTCCATAATATTCAAAAATGATATTTATAGAAAATTCATCTTTATTTATAAAAGTTGGGGTCTTACAACCTCCCCTTCTTATGAAATTTCGCCCTCGAAATTAGGGTACGTACCTGGTATGTCGAAGAGGTAAGGATACCTTGATTTCATTTCAGATTCTAACTCCCAAGTCATTTCCTCAACATCGTGGTTTCTCCACAAAACTTTGACTTGAGGTATAACCTTGGAGCGTAGAATATGTTCCTTCTTATCCAAGATTTGAACAGGAACTTCTTCATACGTCAAATCCTCCGCTATTTCGTCCGGTTCTAACTCAATAATGTGGTTCGGGTCTTCCACATATTTGCGTAACATGGATATGTGAAAAACGTTATGAACACGAGACATACTTGGCGGTAAAGCGAGTCTATAAGCCACAGTTCCTACTCGATCGAGGATTAAAAATGGACCGATGAATCGAGGATTGAGCTTTCCTCTCTTTCCAAATCTCGTAACTCCTTTCCATGGAGCAACACGTAAGAACACATGATCTCCTACATCAAATTCCACGTCCTTTCGATGAAGATCAGCATAACTCTTTTGTCGATCTTGTGAGGTTTTTATACGTTGTCGGATCGTTTGAATCTTTTCTGTAGTCATACGTACCAACTCCGGTCCCAACAACGTTGCTTCACCCACCTCATCCCAGCATACTGGAGAACGACATTTTCTTCCATACAATGCTTCGAATGGAGCCATGCCAATACTTGCTTGATAACTGTTGTTGTAGGAAAACTCCACCAATGGTAAGAACTTGTCCCAACTTCCCTTGAAGTCAAAGACACAGAGTCTTAATAGATCTTCAAGAGTTTGAATAGTCCTCTCTGATTGTCCGTCCGTCTGAGGATGATATGCTGAACTAAATCGTAACTCCGTGCCCATAGCTTTTTGTAAACTAACCCAAAATCGTGAAGTGAATCTTGGGTCTCGATCAGAAACTATGGATACTGGCATACCATGCAGTCTTACAATCTCGTTTATGTACATACGAGCAAGACGTTCAAGTGTATAAGTTTCTCGTATCGGTAAGAAATGAGCAGACTTGGTCAATCTATCAACAATGACCCAAATCGCATCTATACCTTGAGAAACCTTAGGAAGACCGGTAACGAAATCCATGGTAATGTGCTCCCACTTCCATTCTGGAATTTCAAGTGGTTGCAATGGACCTTTTGGTACTTGATGCTCCGCTTTGACTCGTTGACAAGTTAGACACCTTGAGATAAACAACGCTATCTCTCTCTTCATATTGCTCCACCAAAATGTATGACGAAGATCATGATACATTTTGGTACTTCCAGGATGGATTGCAAACGGTGTGTTGTGCGCCTCCATCATGATTTCATACTTTAAATCAGGGTTGTTAGGAACACAAAGTCTGGAGTTGACTCGAAGTATTCCTTCTTCATCGATTCTTGCTTCCGGCATAGCACCTTCTTGCACTTTCTTCCTCATACGCATCAGCTCCAGGTCTGTAGCTTGAGCAGCTTTAACTTTATCGATTAAAGTCGGTTCTACTCGTATATTCGCCATCATCACATGGGTCCCTGGAGTCTTTAACTCTATCTCCATCCTTTGCAAGTCACACAAAATGGGCCTTTGTGTTGACAATATCGCACTCGTACTTGCATATGATCTTCTACTCAATGCGTCAGCTACCACGTTCGCTTTTCCAGGATGGTATTGAATGGTATGATCATAATCTTTCAACAGTTCAAGCCAACGTCGTTGTCGCATGTTGAGTTCCTTTTGAGTGAAGAAATATTTGAGGCTTTTATGATCCGTAAAGATCTCCACTTTCTCCCCATACAAGTAATGCCTCCAAATTTTAAGTGCAAAGACAACAGCTGCCAACTCTAGATCATGAGTAGGATAATTCCTCTCATATTCCTTGAGTTGTCTTGATGCATAGGCTATGACTTTTCCATGTTGCATGAGAACGCATCCCAACCCTTTGCTCGAAGCATCACTGTAGATGACAAATCCCTCCGAGCCAGATGGTATTGTTAGAACAGGTGCTGAAATGAGTCTCCTCTTGAGTTCTTGAAAACTCTGCTCACATTCTTCGCTCCAACCAAACTTTGTATCTTTCCGAGTCAGCTGAGTTAATGGAGTAGCGATTCGAGAAAATCCTTCCACGAATCTCCGATAATAACCAGCTAAACCAAGAAAGCTACGTACCTCGGTCACTGATTTAGGTTGCTCCCAGCTTTGAATAGCTTCAATCTTTGTCGGGTCAACCGATATTCCACGACTTGATACTACGTGCCCAAGGAATGCTACCTCCTCCAGCCAGAACTCGCATTTCTTCAACTTGGCATAAAGCTTGTATTCACGAAGCTTTTGGAGTACCAGCCTCAAGTGTTGCTCATGATCTTCACGGCTTTTGGAATAAATAAGGATGTCATCAATAAAGACGACCACAAAGTGATCCAAATATTCCTTGAATACCCGGTTCATCATATCCATGAAGGCAGCAGGAGCATTAGTCAATCCAAAAGACATGACTAGGAATTCATAATGCCCGTACCGAGTTCTAAAAGCCGTCTTTGGAATATCCTCAGTTCTAACCTTCAGCTGATGATATCCAGAACGAAGATCGATCTTTGAAAAGAATTGTGCTCCTTGCAACTGGTCAAACAGGTCATCAATACGTGGCAATGGGTACCTGTTTTTGATGGTGACATGATTCAACTCCCGATAATCAATACAAAGTCGCATACTTCCATCTTTCTTCTTCACGAATAGAACAGGAGCACCCCAAGGAGAAGTACTAGGACGAATAAAGCCAATGTCTAACAATTTCTGCAGTTGGATCTTTAACTCCTGAAGTTCAATAGGAGCCATTCGATATGGGGCTTTGGAAATGGGTTTTGTACCGGGTTCAAGGTCGATACAAAATTCAATTTCACGCTCTGGGGGTAGGCCAGGAAGTTCTTCAGGGAATACGTCAGGGAATTTATTAACAATAGAAATATCATTCAAAACTGACGTATTTTTGTTTAGATCCGTGACATGAGCTAAGAAAGCTTGACATCCGTTTTTCAATAAACGAATAGCTTTACGGCTTGAGATGACAGCGATTGATTTTAATGGTTTGGTTGTTTGAATTCGCATAATAGGTCGATTAGGAATATGAAAGTTAACAACCTTACGAAAATAATCAATTTTTGCATGATGAGTAGTTAACCAATCAATCCCTAGAATCACGTCAAATGCAAGTATTTTTAATGAAATCAGATCGACAGGTAATGTGTGGGTACCAACTTGAACCAAACAAGACTTATAAACAGTGGATGTAATGAAGGTTTCTCCCAATGGAGTTTCCACAGATAAGTCAAAGTCTAATTTCTCCGGAATCAAATTTAATCGATGAGCGCAAGTAGGAGAAATAAAAGAATGGGTAGAACCGGTATCAAATAAAGTATAGACTTCGTTAGAGTTTATGATAAGCTTACCCGTGATGACCTCATTCGGGTTCCTTGCTTTCTGGGAGTTCACAACAAATGCTCTCCCTTGCACAACCGGTTTTGACTTTTCTGGGACGGCCTTTGGTGTCTCCATCTTGGCTGAACTTATTTTTGGTAAACGACAAAATCGAGCTAAATGACCTTCTCTTCCACAATTATAACATGCTTTAGACGGCATCGCGTAGTTTGGACTGATGTGCCCCTCCCCTCCGCATTTGAAATATATGATAGGTGGTCGTTCTCCTTCCTTAACAACGGGTGTTGGTGCTGACGTCTTTCCATCATTGTTGAATCTCCTCTTCTTGAAATGACCATTCTTATTGTTTTGGCCCTGATTACCACCGAAGTGGTTACCATTTCTGGCCTGTTGATTCCCTCCACGCTTGTTGTCACCGCTTCGATGACTGCTCTCACTGGTATTATCATTTTGTCGACTGCTCTCTTTTGGTTGCGTTGACTCGTTATCGCGCTCCACTAACTGAGCCCTATTCACAACATCTGAATACAAACACAGTTTATGAGAAATAAGATGTTGACGTATCTCAGGTTTCAAACCTCGCAAAAACATTCGCGTCATTCGCTCTTCATTATCCACCAAGTGGGACGCAAACCGGGACAACTCAGCAAATTTGGCCTCGTACTGCGACACGGTCATATTATTCTGCTCCAATTTGATAAACTCCACCTCCTTCATGTGACGAATACTTTCAGGAAAGTATTTGTCGTTGAACAGCTCTTGGAACTTCTCCCAAGACATCTTCAGTGCGGCAGGTTGAGTACGCTTAATCGATTCCCACCAGTAATCTGCCTCTCCTCGCAACATAAAGGCGGCAAAGGGAACCTTTTGCTCCTCGGAGCATCCCAAGACATCAAATATCTTGGTAATCTGCTTTATCCATGTTTCCGCTATAAGTGGTTTTGGCTCTCCCTTAAACTCTGGTGGTCCCAGCTCCTTGAACTGTTTAGCGGTGACCGTCCGAGAGTTTTCAGTGTTTCCACCTATATTTTGGACAGGAGCCGCTCTCGCCTGCTGTTGCATGAACTGCATAAAGTTTCTGAACATTCCATCATTCATCATTTGGTCAGTGTTGTTGTTTGCATGAGGATTGTCACCTTCCTGATGCACATTATCCTGATTATTGATATGTGGTGAATCAACAGTCGCCTGTGCTCCATTGCTATTCTCAACATTCTCAGATGCCATTTTCAGATACTGCCACAAAATAAAAGTTAATTGATATGTCATATATTATCCTTATATTATGACCGACCAATTAAATACCATGCAAATAAACTTAGGTAGGTCATACTAGCGAAAGAATTCCCCGTCTCTCCCCTCCTAGTTCTATTCTCACATCTTAGCCAGGGATCATATCCCTAAGCTCTGATACCAACTGTGACACCCCAAAAATTAGGTATACATCACCCATCTTGGGTCGTCAGATACAAAGTACAGAATACAAATACAACTATCGTGTACAATATGACAAAACATAAACTGCGAGTTTGAATACAAATATTATCTTCTAGAGAGTATTCATACTCAAAAGGAGTCCTCATTACATTTATTAACACACCATTACATAGAATAGTGAGGACTACTAACTAATACTATCATTCGGACCATTACTCCGTTCCCCGACTTGCCCCAGCTACGTTCTCATTTCCTGAAGAGAACAGTGAAAGAAAGGGTGAGCTCAACTAGCCCAGTAAAAAATATTATGACTAAGATAATGCAGAATAAATTATCATTAGCCTTCAACAATGTTAAACTGATAAAATATAATAGACATCAAGTTTAACTGCAGCGGAACAAGCAATCCATTAAAAGAGTCAAGTAGAAAATAAACTCTACTATCTTTTATGATTTAAAAGGTTTTTCAACACTGTGATCGCTGGGACTCAGCTTAATAAAATAATCCACATCATCGAATCACCCCTGCACTACGGCCAAGGATATTCGTATATTCATTAATGGTCATGATCATGCCAACAACTGTCCATCAATGCACTACGGGCCAATGAGGACTTTTACCACATCATTTGTAACATTACGGTCATGATTACACCGAATAATCCCTGGTCATAATCATACCAAGTCCATCTATGCACTACAGGCCACAGATGACTTTCAACAGAATATAAACATGAGGATGATGACAATGATATAAGAATTCAATAAAACAAGTTCAAGAATTAATTTATCCAAGAATTAACAACGTCCAAATTGTCAACATGATACTGCTTTGTGGAGTAAAATTCAAGAATGCTTAGAAGAATATTTTCATAAAAGATACTGGATGAAACGCAATTATCAAGGATATTCCACAAATTTCATGGAGTATAGAAGTCAAAACTTAACCAACTGAGTATAATAAAGAATGGAATAACAAAAGAAATCACCATGCATGCGATAGACCGCACAGACAGGTTATTCCAACAGAATAATAAATAATGGAACCAGGTCCGGCGTAAACGCACAGACAGGATATTCCGACAGAATAATAAATAATGGAACCAGGTCCGGCGTAAACGCACAGACAGGATATTCCGACAGAATAATAAATAATGGAACCAGGTCCGGTGTAAAACACACAGACAGGATATTCCAACAGAATAATAACAAGACGGAACCAGGTCCGGTGTAAAACACACAGACAGGATGTTCCAACAGAATAATAATAAAAACGGAACCAGGTCCGGTGTAAAACACACAGACAGGATGTTCCAACAGAATAATAGAAGAATGTCACCAAGTATAGGGTAGACCGCGTATACAGGTTATTCCAACAGAATAATAAGAAATGGAATAACAACAGTTCTCTTCATGAATAAGAAATAATAACACCCTTACCGTTTTAAAGAAGAGCTGAAGTAAGGAAGTAGTTAAGTAGCAGAATACTCTTCTTATCTCTCTCTATAGTTTCTCTCTCTAGAGTTCAGTGAATTCGTAAGAAATAATGAAGGAATGAGCTGCTATTTATAGAAAAATAGAATGCATAGTAACTAATCCATGAACGGTCCAGATTGATTACTTTAATCTGACGGTCCATATTTAAAGAAAAATCTTTTAAATAAAATATAATATATTCTATTTATAGAATAACTTTAATAAAGTATTCTGTTTTATATAAAAAGATGTTTCTGTTTTATTACGTTAATAATACGAATAAAACAAAACGTCATTATCGCTAAATAATTCATATTATTAACTGACAATAATTGAATCAAACTGAGTGGCTTCTCACATAAGCATTAATAATCAATACCGTGTGCTACTATGCAACCACACGTATTACTGTACTTTTACTACCGAGTAGTTCAACAGTAACAATGGTAAAATTTTCGTCGTTATTTTTAATAAAATATTTTTGTCGTTTTCTCAATCCGACAATAATTCGGTTGTGGGGTCCACCAATGATTGTGTCGTTGTACGAATATTCCCTGTTAAAACGAATATTTCCCGACCAATCGAATATTATATAAAAACTTGCGTACTTTGCAAAATTTATAAATATTACCGACAACTATAACATTATATCAAATTAACTCCATAATATTCAAAAATGATATTTATAGAAAATTCATCTTTATTTATAAAAGTTGGGGTCTTACATACCACATCATTTGTAACATTACGGTCATGATTATAACGAATAATCCCTGGTCATAATCATACCAAGTCCATCTATGCACTACAGGCCACAGATGACTTTCAACAGAATATAAACATGATGATGATGACAATGATATAATAATTCAATTAAACAAGTTCAAGGATAAATTTTAAAGATTTATAATTTAATTTATCCAGAAATCAATAACGTCCAAATTGTCAACATGATACTACTTTGTGGAGTAAAATTCAAGAATAATACTCAGTTGGTCATGTTCATCTCAACACATGTTCATCTTTGCACTACGGGCCAAAGATATTCATCAGGTAATCATTCATCTTTGCACTACAGGCCAAAGATATTCAGTAATATCATCATTTAGGACTGAGGATGATGAAAAATATCTTAAAGAAAACGAATCCAGTGAGATAAAAGAACAGTTATTAAGAATTCGTATTACAGTTTATCCAAGTTCAATAATACTCCGAAATAACTAATTTCGAAGCAGAATTCAAAAATAATGATCAAAACATGGATACAATCAAAGATAGTAACCATAATAGCCATCTTGGACAAAAAGAAGAAAATTTCAGTTTTCGGTGAATAGTGTCGTATTCGTGAATAATGTCGTATACGTGAATAGTGCCGTATACGTGAATAGTAATCCCGACACAAAAAGTTTCAAATTTGATAAAAAGTTCATATCAATATTTCAGCATGATATTGAAAGAAATAATATCATTTACGAAGAAAATAACATCCCTTACCTCAAAATAACCGTACTTCTGACTGAATTTCGGATATAGTGCTGACAGAAACTTGCACTGAATAGCAACTCTCAAAATACCAAAATACGCTCTAGAATATAGAGAGAGAAAGAGAGAAAACTTATGAATTCTGGTGTAATTTTCAATTCTAACTTAGCCCTCTATTTATAGGAAAATGTTAGCACGCCGAAGCAGACTTGACCTGCTACCTGATGGCTTTACCTGCTACTATTGCCACCCACCACATTTGAAATAAAATTCAGCACATTTTTTCACTAACCACAAGTGGGGCCCACTCAATTCTAGAATTTTTTACCAAAATCATTTATAAACCTAATTTCCGAATCAGTCACCTCTTAAAATTCATAACAAATCATACGTTCATTTTTAACGGTTCAAAATTTGTGAACATATACTCAACTTATATATGTATAACATACCCAAAAATCACAACAATCCAACGGTAAGATTAAAAATTATAACTCACACAATAAAACTGTAAGAACACTGATTTGATCTTTTAATACCTCCAATCCGATAAAATACTTATAAAATACCTCAACATTAATTCCTTCATTTATAACCACATAAATAAATTCATCATTTATATCCACATCAAATAAATATTTCCTTATCATATAAATCAATAATTAATTATTCACAAATAATATTACAGAATCACAATTATGACAACCAGGCCGTTCTCAGGAAAGAGGGGGCTTTCCGATAAGGATTTCTCCTTATTGGCACGCAATTAGGTGACCAAACCTCTCCTTAGACAGAACTTTCTAGACATTGTCAATAATGCTATCTAATAATATTATTCAAATAATATGAATTATTGATCTGATAATGGAAAATACTGTGCAGTAACAATTATTGAAACAACAATAATATAAAATATCAACGTAACAATTATTGAATCAATAAAATAAAATATTAAATAGTAACTACTGTAACAATTATTGAGTAGTGCCTTCTTACGTAAGGATCAATAATTCAAAAATACTGTGCAAAACCGTGTGCTACTGTGCAACCACGCGTATTACTGTATTTTAACCACCAGGTATTCCAACAGTGTTAACGGTAACAACTACGCCGTTATTTATAAAAACTCAATTTTGTCGTTATCTTCATTCGACCATTTTCCGTTATGGGGCCCACAAATAGCTGCGCCGTCGTACGAATATTCCCCGACAGAAAGAATATTCCATGACCAAACGAATATTCCCCGACAACAATGAGTTTATAACCACTTGTTTATTTTGTAAAATTTGCACATTTTACCCATAACCAAAATATTATATCAAATTAACACCTTATTATTCATAATAATAATTAGAGAAAATTTGATTTTATTCATTAATAAGTTGGGGTTTTACAACCTCCCCTCCTTATGAAATTTCGTCCTCGAAATTTACGTACGTACCTGATATGCTGAACAGATGGGGATACCTCATCAGATTCTAACTCTTGAGGTATAACCTTTGAGCGTAGAATATATTCCTTCTCATCCAAGATTTTAACATGTATCTCCTTATACGTTAAATCTTCTGCTATCTCGTCCGATTTTTAATCAATAATGTGGTTCGAATCATCCATATATTTACGTAACATCGATACAAAATAAACGTTATGAACATGCGACATACTTGGTGCTTAAAACGAGTCTATAGGTCACAGTTCCTACTCTATCGAGGATTTCAAATAGACCAATAAAATCGAGGGTTAAAATTTCCTCTCTTCATCGACTCTTGCTCCTAGAATAACGCCCTCTTGAACCTTCTTCTTTACATTCATCAGCTCTGAGTCTGTAGCTTGAGCGGCTTTAACTTTATCGACTTAAAGTCGGTTCTAATCGTATATTTCCTATCTTCACGTAGGTTCGTATATTCGCACTCGTAAATGCATACGATCTTCCGCTCAACGCGTCAGCTACCACGTTCGGTTTTCCCACGATGGTATTAAATAGTATAATCGTAATCTTCAACAGCTCGAGTCAACGTCTTCAGCGCATAATACGTTCGTTTTAGGTGAAGAAATATTTTAAGGGTTTTAGAAATGAGTTTTATACTGGGGTCAAATTTAAACGTTGAGCGCAAGTAGGAGAAATAAAAGAATATGTAGAACCGGTATTGAATAAGGTATAAACTTCGCAAGAGTTTATGATTAACTTACCCGTGATAACTTCGTTCGGGTTCCTCGATAAACGCTCTTACTTAAACTACCGACTTTGACTTGTCTGGGACATCCTTTGGCATCACTATCCCCGCTGAACTTGACTTCACTACAGGACAAAATTGAGCTAGGTGACCTTCTCTTCCGTAATTGAAACACACTTTGGGTTGCTGCGTACAGTTTGGACGGATGTGTCTCTCTTGTCCGCATTTGAAACATACGACCGGTGGTCGTTCTTCTTCTTTTGAAACTGATGCTGGTGTTGCTGTCTTTCCATCATTATTAAACCTCCTCTTCTTGAAATTTCCACTTCTATTATCTTGGCCATGATTACCACCGAAGTGGTTACCATTCTTGGCATGATAATTTCCTCCACGATTGTTGTCACCGCTTCGATGACTGCTACCACTGGTATAATCATTTTTCTGATTGCTTTCTCTTGGTTGGGTTAACTCGTTATTGCGCTCCAATAACTGAGCCATATTTACAATATCTGAATACAAACACAGTTTGTGAGAAATTAGGTATTGACATATGTCGGGTTTCAAACCTCTTAGAAACATCCGCGTCATTCTCTCCTCGTTATCAACTAAGTGGGACGCAAACCGGGACAACTCGACAAACTTAGCTTCGTACTGCGACACGGTCATATTATTTTGCTCCAGCTTGATGAATTCCACTTCCTTCATGTGATGAATACTTTCGGGAAAGTACTTGTCGTTGAATAATTCTTGGAACTTCTCCCAAGACATCTTGAGTGCGTCAGGCTGGGTACGTTTTACAGATTCCCACTAATGATCTGCTTCTTCACGCAACATAAAGGTGGAGAATGGAACCTTTTGCTCCTCTGAGCATTCCAAGACATCAAATATCTTGGTGATCTGCTTTATCCATGTCTCTGCCTTAAGTGGTTCTGGCTTTCTCAAAAACTCCGGTGGTCCTAGCTCCTTGAACTGCTTAGTGGTGACCAACTGTTGTGACAACCCCAAAATAGGTCCATTCCATCCAACCTATTTTGAGTCGCCAAATACATGGTACAGAAAATAACTACAACTTTATTACAACAATTATCGTGCAAAATACAACAACACATATGCTGTGAGTTTGGATACAAATATATACCAAATGTGACTCATGTCCGAACCGTGGACATCACCTCACAATGACACCTTACATAAAAGTATAGTCAAAAACTGTTTTAGAAATTAGAATCTTTGGGAAGTGCTCAAGGAAACCTTCGTACATGGGAGGCCATGCTTCTAGGTTATGATAGCTATCATATGGCCACAGAATTATCCTTGGTTAACCCAATAGACCCCAAAGAAAAATGAGAAGATTATGTTGGTAGAATGCATATTAAGATTTGATGTTTTTAATGCATGTGTTCATGATTATTTGTAAGGTCCTTAATAGATATATGTATAAGGACTTAGTGATCGATCAAAAATTGTTAGGTTGATCTAAGCTTTCAACGTGTGTCATTCTGTTATAGAATGTATAGATAGAAAGATCAAATCTGTTAGGTTGATCTTGAGATGTAATAGATTAGTCATGAAGAGATCGTAGTGCATCAACCTGATCAACATTACAGAAATCAAGGCAGAAATCGTAGAGCCTGAAGATCGTAGTGTGCCTGCCTTGAAGGGAACTCTTCGGAAATCGTAGAGTGGTCCCATCGTTCGCCGAGCCAACTCCACGATCGTAGTATGCTGAAGGAAACATGAAGTTTACAAGTCAACGATCGTAGAGTGCTCTCAGGAACGTAGAGTGAACTACACGAGCAAGTCAAGAATCGTAGAGTGCTCTCGGGAACGTAGAGTGAACTACACGAGCAAGTCAAGAATCGTAGAGTGCTCTCGAGAACGTAGAGTGAACTACACGAGCAAGTCAAGAATCGTAGAGTGCTCTCGGGAACGTAGAGTTTAAGATATGATGAAGTAAAGAGTGTAGTGCTATCAACTGTTAGCATCGTAGTGTTCAAGAAATGACACTATGATCAGAATCGTAGAGCATCACGACCCAAATCGTAGAGCTCATCTGTCAGTCAGAAAACGTCAAGCCTCATGAGTTGTTAATTCAAGATACGAGGAATGAATCTGAGAAGCTGCAGTGCCCATCAGTCCCAGATTGTATAAAATATCCTTAGGACGCAACAAAGAAGCGTATTGAAGAAGCCAAGGATAGTACTATGGAAAAGAGGGACAAAACACCTTTTCAGGTGGTAGGTGGGAAAGCAGCCTGCAGTGTCAGTGGTCCAGAATGCAGAATTCAGAAGATGTGCAGAAATGTCACCATCACGGTACAGAAAGCTCAGACGCATTTAATGCCACAACGGATGGATTCAAACGGATAGTTTTCTGTATCACATATATACAGATCAGACAGATGTGAGAAAAGAAGACAAACAAGCAATAAAACATTCAACGTGAACAATTCTCCAAGGCTCAACTCTACGATCTGAGAAATTCCAAAGCTTGCTCAGCTACTCAGTTCTTAACGAACCTGTGCTTACATAGCAACTGAGTAGCAACCTTCAGAACGAAACAACAATCATCATTCAACTGAAGAAGAGTACCAAGTCTGCTGGACTTGAAGAGTTCAAGAGTGAACTATAAGATAGCCAAGTCTGCTGGATTTGAAGAGTTCAAAAGTGAACTAGAGAAGTTCCTAGACTGCTGGTCTAGAAGGAATCCAGTGGGATTCAGAAGTTTGTAAGAAACATCCTTAGTGGATATCCTACTCGTTGAGTAGAAGAGTGGAATAGGAGCCTTGTGTGCTCTGAACCACTTAAAAATAGCTGTGTCATTTACCTTACTGCCATAACTGCTATATCTGCTATAACTGCTTTACTCGTCTATTACTTTACTGCTTGGTTAAGAAGATTAAAACAAATATTATTCCGCTAAGTTTTAATCACTATCTAAGAACAAGTCTAAAACAGAAAAGATTTTTAAATATCTATTCAACCCCCCTTTTAGATAACTTGTGCCTATTAAGAACTAACAATTGGTATCAGAGCAGGTTCTATTTTACAGCTCACAAGCTTTAGTAGATCCACAATGGCACTAGTACCAAGCGAATCCAGGACCGGTGGAGGCAGCAAGCCACCGATGTGCAACAAAGACAAATTTGCTAACTGGAAGGTTAGAATGCAAGCTTACATGGATTTAATAGATGAAGAACTATTTGAGACTGTACTCAATGGGCCCTACATACCAACAAAGCTTGCACCAACCATTGACGAGCCGAAAAAAGTGCAAATCAAGGTTAAGGAAGAATGGACAGACTCAGAAAAGAAAGCTGTCCAACTTGACAAGAAGGCTAAGAACATCTTGTTCCAATCCTTGGAGGACGATCTGTTTGACAATGTTGTAAATTGCAAAACAGCCAAGGAAGTTTGGGAAGCACTGCTGATCATGCATGAAGGAACTGAAGAAGTTAGAGAAAACAAACAGTCTCTTCTAACACAGCAGTACGAGATGGTTGCTCATATACAAGGAGAGAACGTAACTGCCACTTATGAAAGATTCAACATTCTGCTCAACTCTCTACGAGCATATGGAAAGGTCTATCCTAATAAAGATCTGACCATAAAGTTCATGAGAGCCCTACCTAGCAAGTGGGATGCCAAGACCACTGCAATAAGAGAATCAAAGAATCTCAACGAAATGACAGTTCAACAACTGTATGGCAATCTCCTGACATACGAGCTGGAGCTAACTCAACGTGCTGAAACCCTTTCAGAAGGAAGAAGAAAGGAAAAGGGTGTTGCTCTCAAAGCAACTGAAAACGTCTCTAAAGTCATCACTGATAATGAATCTGACGATGATAAAGATGATAATGACGATCTTGCCATGATGGTAAGAAAACTAAGAAGATTTATGCGTCAAGGCAAAGCTGGCAAACAAAAGAAGGTCAGCAACTACTCAAGCCAGGAGCAAATACATGACCTATGCTACAACTGCAAAAAGCCTGGCCACTTCATTGCCGACTGCAACAAACCTTTAAGAGAAGAACTAAAGAAGAAGCAGCATGGAAAGAAAGAATACAAAGGAAGCAAGAGGCCTCAGAGAAAAGACAAAGGCCTAGTAGCTGGAGGATCATGGAGTGATTCAGATAATGACTCAAATGCTGAGTCTGGAGATGAGGAAGAACCACAAATGGCCAATCTGTGCTTGATGGCCAAACATGCAAAGGACAAAATAAGCCTCAACATTCACAATGTAGATCTTGATGAGGTATTTGATTTCAACTCACCTGATGTAGATATGAATGACTTAAGAACTGCACTGCGTGGCATAACTAATGATCTACATCAGTATATGAAGTGGTTCAGAGTGTTATCTAAGGACCATTCACTTCTTCAAGAGGAGAAGAAGAAAGTTCAAGAAGAGCTTGAAACAACCCTTCTAAGTTCTAATCTTCTCTCCAAGCTTGAAGCTGAGAATGAAACCTTAAAGCAGAAAAACACACATTACACACAAAGAGAGTCTAAGCTAACCTCTAAAATTGAGGAACTAGAAAAGACTATCTCTGCATGGAACAAATCCTCATCATCCATGGACTGCCTGCTATCTAATCAAAAAAGCACATTCGACAAGACAGGCTTAGGATTTGGGGAATCAATCCCTGAGCCAAGTGTGGAAAAGACAATGGAAACTAGCTCAAGTAATGTCTCAGGTTTTAGTAGAGGCATTGCTTTTGTTAAATCCTCAAAGTTGGAAGAACAAGTTCAACCATGTTCCACTGATTCCAGTTATACTCAAAGAAGTAAGGGATCACACGCTGGTCTAGGCTTCATAAAGGAGAAGAGTAACCCAACCTCTACTTATCAACCTCGAAGAATCTTAGAGTCAAGAAAAACTAACTCTACGAATCAACTGGGAAGGTACAGTAGAAGTAAAGTACACTCATCACTATTTATGAAACCAAAGAACGCGTGGAAGAAAGAGAATCAGTTTAATAAAAGACCAACCAAGGAACCACACAAGTCCAAGTGGAAGATAAATCATCACACACAAACAGGCATGCATCATAATAGATGTTTCATATGTGATAAACATGGTCATAGAGCTACAAAGTGTTATTATAACTCCATGCATGTGAGACCCAAGACTAGACAAGTTTGGGTCCCCAAAGGAACTAACAAAGAAGGACCCATGCGAATTTGGGTACCAAAATGAAGGTTCAAATGTTTTAACAGGAACAGAGCTCCACGACCTCGACATGGTATCTAGACAGTGGATGCTCAAGGCATATGACCGGGAACAAAGCTCTACTATCCAACTATGTAGAAAAGGAGGGTCCCTCAGTCATTTTTGGAGATAACGGCTCGGGCAAGACAAAAGGCTATGGCTCTGCTGGCAATGGGGCAATATCTTTCAGCAAAGTAGCCTATGTGGAAGGACTTCAACACAACCTTCTAAGCATCAGTCAACTCTGCAACAAGGGCCATCAAGTAACATTTCTCAACAATCAATGTCAAGTCAGAGACCTGAAGACATCTGCTATAAAGCTGACCGGAACAAGAGAAGAAAATGTTTACACTATAGACCTTGGTCAACTTAGCTCTGAAGAAACAATATGCTTTCCGGCAAAAGCATCCGAGGAATTAAGCTGGCTATGGCATAGAAGGCTGTCCCACTTAAACTTCAAGAACATGTCAAAACTGGCATCAAAAGATCTTGTAGCTGGTCTGCCTAAGTTCAACTTCGTGAAAGAAAGGCCATGCAACGCCTGCCAGCTTGGAAAGCAAACCAGAAGCTCATTTAAAAGCAAGACTGCCAACTCCATTGACAAACCCCTGCAGTTGCTTCACATGGATCTCTTCGGGCCAATCCCTACTACCAGTCTTGGAGGAAAAAGATACTCACTAGTTGTAGTTGATGACTACACTAGATTCACATGGGTATTTTTCCTAACTTCTAAGGATGAAACAAGCTCCGAGCTAATCAAGATGTTCAGACTGGTGATGAATGAAAAAGGAGAGAAAATCAAGGCCATAAGGAGTGATCATGGCAGAGAATTCGACTTCTCAGAAATGGATCAGTTCTGCACAGACAATGGCATCAGTCACAACTTCTCAGCTCCACGAACTCCTCAACAAAATGGAGTTGCTGAACGAAAGAACAGAACCCTGATAGAGGCTGGAAGGACTCTACTAGCAGCAGCTCATCTGCCTGAATACTTCTGGGCAGAAGCTGTCAACACTGCATGCTACACTTAGAACAGATCATTAATCCACTCTACGATCAAGAAGACACCCTACGAACTATGGAAAGGAAGAAAGCCAAGTGTCAGCTATTTCCATGTCTTTGGCTGTGCATGCTACATTCTCAACAATGGAAAACAGTATTTGACAAAATTCCAGCCCAAGTCAGATGAAGGAATCTTTCTTGGATATGCCACAGACAGCAAAGCCTACAGGGTGTTCAACAAGAAGACACTGAGTGTCGAAGTCTCGATACACATCATCTTTGATGAAACTGACTTAGACAAATCAGTGCCTGAAGACACTACGACCGGTAATACAGACACCACGAATGAAATCGTAGAGCTCAACACTACGATAGTAGTGCTAGATAGTGAAATCGTAGAGCGTGATAAAGAGATCGTAGAGAGGTCCATCCAAGACAGTGAGCTTCCACTTCAAGAAGAAGAGATAGACCTTGAAGATCTAAGACAGGAAGGCATCAGGACAGATGTTCCAACTGGGAACAGATGGGTAAGAGATCACACTCAGGATCTAATCATTGGAGATCCAAGTGCAAGAGTCAAGACAAGGGCTGCTACTCAGAATGAATGCTTCTATCTAAGCTTCCTATCACAAATAGAGCCCAAGAAGATAGAGGATGCTATGGAAGACTCCAGTTGGATAGAGGCCATGCAGGAAGAACTCAACCAGTTTGAACGAAGCAAATTTTAGAGATTGGTACCAAGACCAAAGAGTCATCCTGTCATAGGAACCAAGTGGGTCTTCAGGAACAAAATGGATGAGGATGGGATCATTACCAGAAACAAGGCAAGATTAGTGGCAAAGGGCTATTCTCAAGAAGAAGGTATTGACTATGATGAGACATTTGTACCTGTTGCCAGACTTGAAGCTATCAGAATCTTCCTTGCCTTTGCTGCCCACATGAAGTTTAAAGTCTTTCAGATGGATGTCAAAAGTGTATTCCTAAACGGAGAACTTCAAGAAGAAGTCTATGTAGAACAACCTCCAGGTTTCATCAATCCATCTCTTTCCATTTATGTCTATAGATTAGATAAAGCTTTATATGGTCTTAAGCAAGCACCTAGAGCATGGTATGAAACACTGACTAACTTTCTAATAGAAAATGGGTTCACTAGAGGTAGAGTAGATACCACACTGTTTCTCAGAAAGTATAAGGACAAAGTCTTACTAGTTCAAATATATGTTGATGATATCATTTTTGGTTCTACTGACGAAAAGTTATGTAAGAGATTCTCTAAGCTAATGCAGAGCAAGTTTGAAATGAGCATGATGGGTGAGCTGAGTTTCTTCCTTGGACTGCAAGTAAAGCAGACTGAAGAAGGAATTTTCATAAACCAAGCCAAGTACATCAAAGACTTATTAAAGAAGTATGGCATGGAATCAGCCTCTCCCATGAAAACACCAATTGCTCCTACAACCAAGCTTGACAAGGATGAGAATGGTAAGAGTATTGATATAACTCAATACAGAGGTATGATAGGTTCTCTTTTATACCTAACTGCCAGTAGACCAGATATAATGTTTGCAACATGCATATGTCCTAGATTTCAGGCTAACCCTAAAGAATCACATTTGTTTGCTGTAAAAAGGATATTCAGGTATCTTAAGGGTACACCCCACTTGGGGCTGTGGTATCCCAAGGAATCCTCTTTTGATCTAATAGGATACACAGATGCTGATTATGCAGGATGCAAAATAGACAGAAAAAGTACAAGTGGCACCTGTCAACTACTTGGAAACAGACTTGTGTCTTGGTTCAGCAAAAAGCAAAATTCAGTATCCACTTCAACTGCAGAGGCTGAATACATTGCTGCTGGCAGCTGCTGTGCTCAGATTCTTTGGATGAGAAATCAGCTAGCTGACTACGGGTTTGATTTCAAGTCTATACCTATACACTGTGATAATACAAGTGTCATAGCTATAACTCATAATCCTGTCATGCATTCTAGAACCAAGCATATAGAAATAAGGTATCACTTCATTAGGGATCATGTGCAAAATGGTACTATCTCTTTGCAATATATCCCTACTGAAGATCAACTTGCTGATGTGTTTACAAAACCTTTAGATGAATTCAGATTTAATAAGTTAATAAGTGAGCTAGGCATGCTAAATCTATCTTCATGAAAATATGCTCTAGACTGTGCTAACAATGACAGATAAAGGCTGAACTCAAAATCGTAGACATGATCAAGGAAAGCTCACGATCGTAGAGCTGAACTGTCAACTACCTCAACGATCGTAGCAAGAACTTAACTTCCATAAGTGCAGACTCGACGATGATCAAACAAGAAAAGTAGATCCTGTGATGTTGAGCTCCATAACAAAGCAATCCCTCCAAGAGGTGCCTCAGGGACAAACCTAACCCTTGAATTACACCAAGAGGTTGGCCCTTCCTGAGTTACCTTAAAAAGAAGGCTTAGTCAAAATCTCATCACTAGGACCCAGAACAGACTCAACGATCGTAGAACAGTCTCAACAGACAGACTCTACGAATGCGGGTCAGACTCTACGACTGCCGGACATACTCTACGACCGTAGGACAGACTCGACGATCGTAGGATAAACTACCAGTGCTGATCAGACTCTACGACCAGAAGTCAGACTCTACGATCTAGATCATACTGAGGACACCTCAGCTCTTAATACTCAAAGGGCAATTCAGTACATTCCTACACATACGAGATCGTAGAGCCAAACAAAATAAGACACCTGTCCCACGAAGACAAAAAGAGAGGAGGGAAGTTATAAGTACAGATTGGACACCTGATTTTGAAATACTGAAGTTCAAAAGTTCATCTCTCATTCTCTCTCTCAAAGCAAAACCCTAACTCAGACAAAAGTTCAACCGTATCTATCATCTCAACAAAAGAATCAATGGCTGCTTCCAACGTAATTTCAGGCCACAGACTCTGTTTTGACGAGTTCAAGACTGCACCTCCAAAGTTCCATAAGATTTTAGCCTTACTGAAGAAGGCTGGTCTCGAAGAGGCGCTCAGCACTGACACTCTTATCTATCCCAAGCTGGTGAAGGAATTCTACAAGAATTCGGTGTACGAGAACAACACAGTCACCACGCGAGTTCGAGGAGCTGAAATAAAGCTAAGGGCAGAAGACATCAATCTGGCCCTAGGATTCCAAGATATGGGACACCCAATTCTGGACGACATAAGGTATCAAGAGGGACTGAAGAAAATGCATCATAAGAAGAACCCCTCTGTCAAGGGTTACAAAAAGAAAGAGTTCCCACAAAGGTACGAGTTTTTAGCTGACATTGTTGGAAAATGCATATGCTGCAAGAGCTCAGGGCATGACTCTGTTAATGAGGCTCAGCTTAAAATCATGATTGCCTTAGTCCATGGCACCCAACTCAACTATGGGGCAGTGCTGATTGAGTGGATCAGTAAATGGATAACTAGCTCTAAGAAGTCAAAGAGCATCCCAAAGATGCTATATGGGAGGTTCATAAGCATCATTCTGCAGTCTGCTGTAGGTGATAAGATTGGGGATAATGAAGGAGAAGCCATAAATTGCAATCGTAAAATGACACAACAATTGTTCAAGAACTGGGAGAGAAACCTTGCTGATTTCGTTCGAATGATGACAGAATCAAGTGGGAGAACTGAGGAACTAAGGAAAGCAGGTGTTACAGGAGATATGTCTGTTGTCAGGGAAGTTGAAGAAGAAGAAGAAGCAAATAAAGAAGAATCCTCTGCTCTTGCAAGAAAAAGTAAGGGTAAAAGGAAGATGAGGGCAAGACAAGCTGAAGAGGCTCAAGGCTCTGCAACCAACACTCCTGTAGAGCCCTCTGACATAGAGACTCTAAGGAGGCTGAGGAAGATACAACTGCAAGAAGAAGCAGAAGAAGATCAGGCCACCATTTCATAAATCTTGAAGAAGAACAAGACTGGTCACAAGCTCAAAAGACCAACAGTGTCTTCAATCGTAGAGACCTTGCTGTTCTCTGAGTCTAGGCCAAGTGTGGCAGAAATGGAGGAAGCTGCTACAAGGGCAGTGGTTGATCAAGTGATGGATAAAGCCAGCAAGCCAAAGAAAAAGCTGGTCAAGAAGTACATCCTTGAAAATAGGAAGATACTGAAGAAAGAAGCCAAGAGCATGGCTGAAACAGTAGATCTGACCCAGACAATAGAAGATGAAAAGGCCCTAGCTGAGGGGGAGAACCCTGAAATACTCATGATTGAATATACACCAGCTGAGGGGGAGAAGTCCACAGCTCAAAAGGATGCTCAAGCTGAAGGGAACTTCCTGAATTTAGAAGAAGATGCACAAGCTGAGGGGGAGTTTTCAAACCTCCAAGAAAATGATCATATTGAAGTGGAGCCTCAAGATGTACCAATGACAGAAGAAGAGGTTCCTATCCAAGACAAGGTTGAACCACTATCAAACATTCCAGAGGCCATCGAGGTAATGGAATCTCCTGAAGAAATCCAAGAAGAAGCTGACAGTGATGATGAACTTATGATCACAGGTGAAGGAAAGGATGGGTACAGAAGCTATCTATACAGACAGATGTTCTCTTACCTACCCATGATGGCCTATCACCAAGCTCTGATCCAGAAATCATGGGATCATATGTTCTGGAGCTTCAAGGAATATCCAGCAATTTCTGTTCTAGCTCATGGATTTTCCAGGGAAGTCAACTTCGCCAAAAAGCTGATTACAAACAATGCCTCATCAAAAGCCAAACTTGAGGTATTGACTATCCCTACAAGCTTTATAGTTAATCATCTGCCATCACCCTCATTTAGCCATTTCTATGAATTTCCTAAATGGCTGGAAGTGATTCTCAACCCTTTAAATCAGTTTCCAGTTACAGAATCCCACAATTCTGTAACTGAAGAACCAAAAGAAATCAACCTTACCCAGCTCCCTCAAATAACCAACTCTACGATTCCAGACTCCAGCCACATCGTAGAGTTACCACTCCCAAATGTCCAAACCCAAGCTCCTCCAACTGATATACCATCCTCCTCATCGCACAACTATTTCAGTCTTGATCTTGCTTTGTACAACTTGCAAGCTCAATCTCCACCAAGAACCCCTCAAATGGACAATCCTCAACCAGAAAATACCCTTCCAAGCATGCCCACCAAGGATGATCTGAAAGAAACCTCTGAGCAAATGATCAAAACCATTGAAGCAAGCCTGGAATCTCACTCTGATCTCCTCAACATCCGCCTGAATCAAATGGTACAAGCTGCTAACAAATTCCCTAGTACAATGAATACTGAACTCACTACAAAGCTAAGGGAAATTATCAAAGAGATTCTAAAGAGCATATCAGATAGAGATGAGATCCATTTCCAGGTTGCTGCCAAACAAAAAGAGGCTATGCTTGAAATACAAAAAAAATCAAGATCGTCAACATCAGATTATGCTGGACAATATTCTCAACTTAAAAGCTTCTGTGTACGACTTCCAGAAATCATATGCAAATCAGGAAAAGTATAATGATACAATTCTGACCATCCTCCAGAAGAAAGAAGCAAGAGCTGATCAACAAATCAAGGAGAATAAGGAGGACATTGCTCAGACTCAAAGCCAACTAAACGAGCTTGTCCAAGGGGTCAACAAGCTATCAGCTGACATTCGAACCCTTGATGCTGACATAAAGGGGGAGAAAGATAAAGGGAGCAGAGGAGATCAATGTAGAAGCAGAGGAGGTCAGACAACTCAAGAAAGGGGAAGAACACGAAGCCCTCCTGCAAGACAGACTCCACGATCTGGTCAGCAGGCAATTGTTACAACTATTCCTTTGAGCCATCAGCAGGCAACTCCTAGCTCACAAGAAGTGACCAGGGTAAAGATAAGAATGCCGACTGGAGATCCTGCATTCATGCGCAGACATGAGGAGAATCCTGTTATAAGTCGAAGCGAGCTAGAGGAGTTAGCGAGGAATAAAGAAGCTCAAAGGAAGAGAAGGGCCGAAGAATATGCAAATCCTCCTCCTCACAAGAGACCAAGAAAACATAGATAAGTATATAGTTTAATGTTTTATTGATGTAATGCTACATTGTAATATCTATTGATCATCAATAAATTCATGCTTATTCTCTAGAAATTTCAGCTGCTCACTGAAATGCTAAGTCATGTTTAAATTCCTGCAAATGCATCTAGTCACTAATAATCATGACAACAAATCTCCTTGGTTATGTCAACATCAAATAGGGGGAGATTGTTGGTAGAATGCATATTAAGATTTGATGTTTTTAATGCATGTGTTCATGATTATTTGTAAGGTCCTTAATAGATATATGTATAAGGACTTAGTGATAGATCAAAAATTGTTAGGTTGATCTAAGCTTTCAACGTGTATCATTTTGTTATAGAATGTATAGATAGAAAGATCAAATCTGTTAGGTTGATCTTGAGATGTAATAGATTAGTCATGAAGAGATCGTAGTGCATCAACCTGATCAACATTGCAGAAATCAAGGCAGAAATTGTAGAGCCTGAAGATCGTAGTGTGCCTGCCTTGAAGGGAACTCTTCGAAAATCGTAGAGTGGTCCCATCGTTCGCCGAGCCAACTCCACGATCGTAGTATGCTGAAGGAAACATGAAGTTTACAAGTCAACGATCGTAGAGTGCTCTCGGGAACGTAGAGTGAACTACACGAGCAAGTCAAGAATCGTAGAGTGCTCTCGAGAACGTAGAGTGAACTACACGAGCAAGTCAAGAATCGTAGAGTGCTCTCGGGAACGTAGAGTTCAAGACACGATGAAGTAAAGAGTGTAGTGCTATCAACTGTTAGCATCGTAGTGTTCAAGAAATGACACTACGATCAGAATCGTAGAGCATCACGACCCAAATCGTAGAGCTCATCTGTCAGTCAGAAAACGTCAAGCCTCATGAGTTGTTAATTCAAGATACGAGGAATGAATCTGAGAAGCTGCAGTGCCCATCAGTCCCAGATTGTATAAAATATCCTTAGGACGCAACAAAGAAGCGTATTGAAGAAGCCAAGGATAGTACTATGGAAAAGAGGGACAAAACACCTTTTCAGGTGGTAGGTGGGAAAGCAGCCTGCAGTGTCAGTGGTCCAGAATGCAGAATTCAGAAGATGTGCAGAAATGTCACCATCACGGTACAGAAAGCTCAGACGCATTTAATGCCACAACGGATGGATTCAAACGGATAGTTTTCTGTATCACATATATACAGATTAGACAGATGTGAGAAAAGAAGACAAACAAGCAATAAAACATTCAACGTGAACAATTCTCCAAGGCTCAACTCTACGATCTGAGAAATTCCAAAGCTTGCTCAGCTACTCAGTTCTTAACGAACCTGTGCTTACATAGCAACTGAGTAGCAACCTTCAGAACGAAACAACAATCATCATTCAACTGAAGAAGAGTACCAAGTCTGCTGGACTTGAAGAGTTCAAGAGTGAACTATAAGATAGCCAAGTCTGCTAGACTTGAAGAGTTCAAAAGTGAACTAGAGAAGTTCCTAGACTGCTGGTCTAGAAGGAATCCAGTGGGATTCAGAAGTTTGTAAGAAACATCCTTAGTGGATATCCTACTCGTTAAGTAGAAGAGTGGACTAGGAGCCTTGTGTGCTCTGAACCACTTAAAAATAGCTGTGTCATTTACCTTACTGTCATAACTGCTATATCTGCTATAACTGCTTTACTCGTCTATTACTTTACTGCTTGGTTAAGAAGATTAAAACAAATATTATTCCGCTAAGTTTTAATCACTATCTAAGAACAAGTCTAAAATAGAAAAAAATTTTAAATATCTATTCAACCCCCCCTTCTAGATAACTTGTGCCTATTAAGAACTAACAGATTACTATCATATTCTTCCCAATGGGGAGTCTTCTCTTGACATATCATTATCTCCACTGTCTCTAATTGAGAATTATACTTCAAACAAACACCAAGATTATATAGGTAGTGCTCGTAAATATACTCAGCAAGTGGATGAGCACATCCCTGTCTTATGATGACACGATGTTGTATATCATTAGACATCTTGTATGATAGTGACAAAACACCCTTCCAACGTTGGATTCGCCTCGCCCTATTTGATTCACCAAATATAATTACTAAATGATGTATACAACACTTTTCTATACTGCTTAGGGAGAACCTCCACAGCTAGATACCACCGTTCTATTTTTCCGTTACCCTCGCTCGACCCAGCTACACTCTTATTACCTGAAAGGAATTGTGAAACAAAAGGGTGAGCACAACTAGCCCAGTAAAGAATATCATGACTAAAGATAAATAATTTATCAATAGCCTTTAATAGTAATAAATCAGAGATTTAGAACATATGGTAGATGATAAAAATTTTTAACTATAGTTGCAGCGAAACGAGCAATCCATTAGAAGAGTCAAATAGACCATAAAGTCTATTATCTTCTCCATGTTAAAAATCCACCAACAATATTTTATCCCTGTAACATCACTCAACAGTTCCTTTCCACAATCATATGAATAACTCATAATCATAATTGTGATTCTAAATTTTTCTTCGCACCCAGGACGAAGAATATTTTCATCACCTGTCTTTACCTGAAACATCAAAGATCATGGTTATACCAAATCACAGTTCCTGTTCATAATAATGCTAATAAATCCATCTTTGCACTACGGCCAAAGATATTCATCAACAAACCATCTTTGCACTACATGCCAAAGATATTCAACAACAGTTCATCTTCGCACTACATGCCAAAGATATTCATCAATAATTCATCTTTGCACTACAGGCCAACGATATTCATCAATAATTCATCTTTGCACTACATGCCAAAGATATTCATCAACAGTTCATCTTTGCACTACAGACCAAAGATATTCATCAATAATTCATCTTTGCACTACAGGCCAAAGATATTAATATCTCAAAGAAATATATAATCATTTCAGAATTTATATAAACAATAATTATAACCATGTTGATCATTTCATCTTTGCACGTAAGCTAAAGATATTCAATTATAAATTCAATGGTCATGATCATACCAGTCAATAATTCAACTTTGCACTACTGGCCAAAGGGAACCCATAGTCATGATCATACCAAAAATCTACCCATCTGTACACTTAAGTCAAAGAGAAAATTCTTCACCAGGATTATAAAAATGTCATATATAATAGTAAAATCAATATAATCAAAACATCTAGACTTAATCTCAAGAGTAATATTCATAAATCAACTATAATTTGGTTAGAAAAAAAAAACCAATTTTATCGTGAATAGTAATTCATAAATAGTAACTCGTGAATAGTAACTCATAAATAGTAAACCCGACACAAAAAGATAGAAATTCCACAATAAAATATATACCAATATTTTGGTATAATGATATTGAAAGAATAATATTTCTTAAGCTTATAAACAATTTATTTTAATTGTTTACACATTACTAAATAATGCATTTAATCATCCTAAAATGTCAAACTCATAAAATTTCATTACCAATAACCAAAACCCTCATAAAAAATTTGCATATACCTCATATAGGATTCTCAAGCCATAAAATTCTATTTTCTAATGTTCTTACTTCACATAACATATTTAATTCATTTACTCATAATTAGTCCATTTTCATGAAAAATACCAAATCAGTTCCAAAAATATTTCTTTTCTGAGATTTAGCAGAATATAGTCACATATTGAACATATATTTTTCTCAAAATTTTTAAAACTCATTTACTATTTTTCATATGGCCAAAACCGCCGAATATTTAGACATTTATCATAAATTGTACTTTTATCCAAAAATTCCGAAATTTACAGAGTACACTAATATTATATATATATACTTCCAATAAAAATTTCATCAATTTTGGAGTTAACCACAAGGAGTTATAAGCAGTTACTTTTAAAATAGTCTTTTCCCGTAAAATTCATAACTCTTAATCTATATATCCAAAAATCACCATTTTTGGACACAATCAATAAAACTCATCAAAATATCATTTTAAATTTTTCCAGAATTTTCTGAAGGTCAGAAGAATTATAAACTGAAAAACATAATAACCCTTAAAATCCCTTACCTCAAAAGAGCAGTACTTCTGATCGGTATAAGGCTGAAAAAAACTTGCACTGAATAACAACTCTGAAAGTATCTAAATACTCACTAGAATATGCTTGACAATATAGAGAGAAAGAAAACTTGTTTCTGGTGTGATTTTCAATTCTAACTTAAGCACATATTTATAGGAAAATGCTAGAACGCCAAAGGAGACTAAAATAATAAATTAATATTATTTATTCTCTATTTTCTACACACCAACCATCAGCAATCAAAGCATGCCAAGGCTGAAAAAAAAATCCCAACAGCCCACATGTGTTCAACAACCAAAGTGGGTCCCACCCATAAATTAATAAAAATTATTTTATTTTCCAAAACTTCAATAATTCATAGAAAATAGCCCTTTTATCAGAAAATTTGAATATTACGATTTTTATAGAAAATTCAATTCTCTACAACTTTGCAGAAGAAAGTTTTTTTAAATTCTAAACAGAAATTGACCGAAATTCATAAACGGGCGATTTTACAGGCTATAATCAAATTTCAGTCAAGAAATGGGGTCCACCGACACACAAAACATGTGTTAATCATTTATTACAATAAAAATACTCTTCCTCCTCATATACTCATATATCCCACATTCATTGTAAAACTATCACCATTATTATATTATTAAATATAATAATAAATTATTTTATCAGAAAAGATAAAATATCATTTTTCAGCAATTGACACTTTAAAAATTTTCTCCATCTATATCCACATAAAATTAATATTTTCCTCATCATATAAATTAATAATTAATTATTCACAAATAATATTACAGAATCACAGTACTGGCAACCAGGCCGTTCCTAGGAAAGAGGGGGCTTTCCAATAATGATTTCTCCTTATTGGCGCGCAATTAGATGACCAAACCTCTCCTTAGACAGAACTTTCTAGATATTGCCAATAATTCTATCTAATAATATTATTCAAATAATATGAATTATTGATATGATAATAGAGATGACGTGTAACAACAATTATTAAAACAACAATAATATAGAATATCAACGCAACAATTATTGAATCAATAAAATAAAATATTGAACAGTAATTACTGTGACAATTATTCAGTAGTGCCTTCTTACGTAAGAATCAATAATTCAAAAATACTGTACAAAACCGTGTGCTACTGTGCAACTATGCGTATTACTGTATTTTAACCACCAGGTATTGCAACAGTGTTAACGGTAACAACTACACCGTTATTTATAAAAACTTAATTTTTGTCGTTATCTTCATCCGACCGTTTTCCGTTATGGGGCCCACAAATAGCTGCGCCGTCGTACGAATATTTCCCGACAGAAAGAATATTTCACGACTAACGAATATTCCCCGATAACAATGATTATTTTATAACCACTTGTTTATTTTGAAAAATTTTCACATTTCACCCATGACTTTAACTTTTTATCATTTTAACCATTTACTGAATTGTAATTATAAGAAAAATTGAATACTTTTATTTCATAAAATTCGGGGTCTTACAATCTCCCCTTCTTATGAAATTTCGTCCCCGAAATTTACGTACCTGGTATTTCAAAAAGTTGAGAATACCTTGCTTTTATTTCAGATTCTATCTCCCGGGTCATCATGATTTCTCCATTGCTCATCTCCCGGGTCGTTACAGTGCTCTGATACCAACTGTAACGACCCCAAAATTCATACAATTTAATTCTCGACTTCGGTCGTTAATAATACATTCAACCTTTAATTTTACATCATTAAACGATAATACAACCATTGAAATTTGCGGAATAATTAAGATTTTCTATTACAAACTATCCTCGTTCCCAAAACCTTCAACCTTTACATCTAAATATCTCAGAATCATTTTAATACTACAATAGTTTATATTCGCAAAACAATATTATAATTATAACATTAATACATTTACCAAAACATTAGACATGGTTTACAAGAATAACAACTTAGCTAGGATATTAAATCTTCATATATCAGTTTTGATCCATAACAATCAAGTAGCACATAGCGTTACCTTCAATTCTTGAATATGTAAAAATGGTTATTTACAAGAATGAGCTCCACAGCTCAGCAAAATCTAACAGTTTTCATGCATCACGTAACACATAATAACATGCTCAACATACAAGAATGATCATAAACAAACATAGCATACATGTTGTAGTTCACATAACAACTATAAAGATTGAGTTCCTTACTCAATCAACATTCATAGTTCAATCATCATAGTCATAGATTGACTTTCACATTTCATACTTTTGACATATATAATACATCATACACTAAAATTTTAAAGCAGATCATCATCAAGTTCACATAGCAAAAAGGAACTGAAAGACTTGCCTTTACCGACATTTTACCAATACGCTAATACTTTGCGTCCTTGCACAACTTACACTGTATGTGAGATTGATAATAAATAAAATCAATAATCAATCTCATGGTCAAATTTATTATAAGACCTTACTTTATCTTATTATCCTTTATAATATCTTTATAGACATCTAACTGTGTTTTATATGCAACTCAGTTTTATTTTTATTTTCATCACCACACATGCTAGACTATCTCACTTGTAGTTTAATGTGCATATATCACACCATTTTATTTTACCAATTTGGTTTTAAAAATGCATATTCAACACATTGTTTACATGTTTAATTTTCCTTCATAAATCAAAAATTACCCTTTTCAATTTCTTTCCATTATTATTCTTGTATTATCATCTTTTCATACTTAGATATCCAATATTAGCTATTAGTTAGACACTTTGTATACCAAAGTTTAGAAACACTATTACTTTTAGGCATTTTATCGAGCACGTTATGTGCACACATTAACTTATCTCAACTCTTGATCTTAAATGGTTAATTATGCATAGAATATGATAACACATATCTATATTCATTACATATGTCAAAATATATTTTTAATCATCAAAATATACCATCACCCAAAATCTTAATTCAAACATAATTATAAAACTCATCTTCACAATTTCTTTAACAAAACGTTGCTTTCGTTTTTAACGTATCTCCTTCGTTACATGTCCGTTTTTGTTCCTTCTTATATAGAATTAACCCTTACTCAATGTACTACAACCTCATCTAGGCCTTAAAGTCAGACCCTTATCCATCTAAACCAGATTCTGCAATTTATCAACTAGTTTAGAAAATTTCATTTTCTGGACATCCTTACTAAATAATTTATTTCGGATATGATCCGGTCCATAAAATGGCTCAATCTAGCGAGTCTAGCTAGTAAACTTCCATATCTATAACTTTACAGTTTTAAGTTTCTTCAGATTCAAAACACACGAATTTATATGAATTTTTCAAAGTCAAAAACCGTAACAGTTTTGATTTTCTGAACAGATTATTTTTCCTTCGGACTAGCCTTACTAAAATAGACATTGCAAGAAATCTACAAAGAGTTTTCATGTGATTCCACTTTCAAAATATAGCTTACTTCCATATCTTCGATTTGATATAAGGCTCACTTTCTAACTCATTATACCCAAAGAGATGAATTTCACAAGATATGTCCACAATTACTCAAAACCTACGAATTTTGTTCTTCAAATTTTCTTTTCATTTCATTTTTTTTCTTGAATCCTCTTGTTTGATTCTTGATAATCCAAGATTAAACCAATACAAACAAGATTAAGCATGATCAATTACCCTAGAACATAAATCTATCCAAAAATCAAAGATTAAATAAGAGTTTAGAAGTTACATTCTTCTAGCTTTTTCTTCTTCTTCTTCTAGCTCATCTCAATTTCTCTATTTCTCTCTATCTCTCTCAATTTCTCAATACAACTTCTATATAACCATTATCCTACATTATGAAGAACATAAAAATATAATTAAAACAAGGAATTTAGATTATAGCCTTATTAGTATGAATTTAAGAGAGAAATGAAGATGATGATGATGGGGTTTGTTTTGTCTTCTCAAAGCTTTCCCTTCTTCTTCTTTTTCTTCCTCTTCTTCTTCTCCTACAACTCTCTCTAACTCTCTTCTTCTTTCTTTTGTTTGTTTTCTAAAACTAACATAATAACTTGTAGTATATACATATAATATACAATACTAGTAATATATAATATATGTAACTCCTAGTAATTATTAGATATACTAATTACTAGTTAATACATAGGTTACACTAACTTGAACTTGAAAAGCCTAAGACCATGTTTGGCAAATACTCATTATTTTAATTAATCAATAGCTTAACATCAATCAATCTCATCAAATTGTCACATAATTATATTTACTTGTTAATTATAATTTCGTGTAACAATCATCACATAACTCATCAAATTTAATTATCTCAATTAAATTAGAACTATAACATAAAATTATTATATTAATTAAATTAAATACTAAATATTCATTTAATTAATCTACTACAGTTAATTACATTACTCTATAATCAAAACAAAATTTATTTATTTACTCAATAAATAATTCAATTAAATATTTATATATATTAAAATTAATATATAACATTCTCTTCACATCAATTCATATATTCTATAATATATGACATACGCATACTCACACCCAACATATCTCATAAATAATACTTTTATTTATAAAATTCTCATTTATAAATTCTAAAAATCTAGGATGTCACATCCTTCCCTCCTTATAAGGATTCCGTCCTCGGAATCACCGAAACCCTACCTTACTCAGGTTTTCCTCAAATTTATTCATTAAATAACTTCAACACATTACCTTAATATATGTTTTATATTTTCTACTCTCACCATTCCTGATAATAAATTCTTATAAGATTTATTTCATAACATTTAGTTAGACTCAATTATATTTGAGTATTACATATTCTTTGACCCGTTCATTATCTTTCTCTAAGGATTAATATCATATACTATATGATCAAACTCTCGGGACATTACATGCAACATATTATTCCTATATTCTGACCGACCAAACAAATATCAAATAAACTTAGTCAGGTCATACTAGCGAAGGAATTCCCCGTCTCTCCCCTCCTAGTTCTTGCCTCACATCTCAGCCAGGGATCATATCCCTAAGCTTTGATACCAACTATGACGACCCCAAAATAGGTATACATCACCCATTCTGAGTCTCCAAATACATGGTACAGAAACAAATACAGCTTCAGTAATACAATTGTCGTGCAGAATACGACAACACATATACTATGAGTTTGAATACAAATATTGTCTACTAGAGAGTATACAAACTCAAAAGGAGTCCTCATTACAATTATCACACTATTTCACGGAATAGTGAGGACTACTAATGTAACCATTTGGACCGTCAATCCATTCCCCGACTAGTCCCAGCTATATTTTCATTTCCTAAAGAGAACAATGAAAGAAAGGGTGAGCTCAACTAGCCCAGTAAGAAATATTATGACTAAGATAATGAACAACAAATTATAATTAGTCTTCAACAGGAAAAAATCTGATAAAATATAATAGACAACAAGTTTTAGATCAAAAACTGCAGCGGAAAAAGTAATCCATTAGAAGAGTCAAGTAGAGCATAAAACCTACTATCTTCTATGATTTAAAAGATTTATCATCAATTTTATTGCTGAGATTCAGCTTAATAAATAATCCACATCATCGAATCATCCCTGCACTACAGGTCAATGATATTCTTTAGTATCACGACCACGAATTATCCATGCACTACGGGCCAAAGATAATCGTGTTTTCATCAACGGTCCTGATCATGCCATAAAATAATTCATCTTTGCACCCTTGACCGAAGAGAATCCATGGCCATAATTATACCAAAAATTATCCATCAATGCACTACGGGCTAATGAGAACTTTTAGCACATCATTTGTAACATTACGGTCATGATTATACCGAATAATCCCTGGTCATAATCATACCAAGTCCATCTATGCACTACAGGCCACAGATGACTTTCAACAGAATATAAACATGATGATGATGACAATGATATAATAATTCAATTAAACAAGTTCAATGATAAATTTTAAATATTTATAATTTAATTTATTCAGAAATCAATAACGTCCAAATTGTCAACATGATACTACTTTGTGGAGTAAAATTCAAGAATAATACTCAGTTGGTCATGTTCATCTCAACACCTGTTCATCTTTGCACTACGGGCCAAAGATATTCATCAGCTAATCATTCATCTTTGCATTACAGGCCAAAGATATTCAGTAATATCATCATTTAGGACTGAGGATGATGAAAAATATATTAAAGAAAACGAATCCAGTGATATAAAAGAACAAATATTAGAAATTCGTATTACAGTTTATCCAAGTTCAATAATACTCCGAAATAACTAATTTCGAAGCAGAATTCAAAAATAATGATCAAAACATGGATACAATCAAAGATAGTAACCATAATAGCCATCTTGGATAAAAAGAAGAAAATTTTATTTTTCGGTGAATAGTGTCGTATTCGTGAATAGTGTCGTATACGTGAATAGTGCCGTATACGTGAATAGTAACCCCGACACAAAAAATTTTAAATTTGATAAAAAGTTCATATCAATATTTCAGCATGATATTGAAAGAAATAATATCATTTACGAAGAAAATAACATCCCTTACCTTAAAATAACCGTACTTCTGACTGAATTTCGGATATAGTGCTGACAGAAACTTGCACTGAATAGCAACTCTCAAAGTATCAAAATACTCACAAATTACGCTCGAGAAGAGAAAGAGAGAAAACTTATGAATTCTGGTGTGATTTTCAATTCTAACTTAGCCCTCTATTTATAGGAAAATGTTAGCATGTCGAAGCAGACTTGACCTGCTACCTAATGGCTTTACCTGCTACTATTGCCACCCACCACATTTGAAATAAAATTCAGCACATTTTTTTATCAACTACAAGTGGGGCCCACTCAATTCTAGAATTTTCTACCAAAATTATTTATAAACCTAATTTTCGAATCAGTCACCTCTTAAAATTGATAACAAATCATACGTTTATTTTTAACGGTTTAAAATTTGTGAACATATACTCAACTTATATATGTATAACATATTCAAAAATCACAACGACCCAACGGTCAGATTAAAAATTATAACTCACATAATAAAGCTGTAAGAACACTGATTTGATCTTTTAATACCTCCAATCCGACAAAATACTGATAAAATACCTCAACATTAATTCCTTCATTTATAACCGCATAAATAAATCCATCATTTATATCCACATCAAATAAATATTTTCTTATCATATAAATTAATAATTAATTATTCACAAATAATATTACAGAATCACAATTATGACAACCAGGCCGTTCCCAGGAAAGAGGGGGCTTTCCGATAAGGATTTCTCCTTACTGGCGCGCAATAGGTGACCAAACCTCTCCTTAGACAGAATTTTTTAGACACTATCAATAATGCTATCTAATAATATTGTTCAAATAATATGAATTATTGATCTAATAATGAGAAATACTGTGTAGTAACAATTATTGAAACAACAATAATATAAAATATCAACGTAGCAATTATTGAATCAATAAAATAAAATATTGAACAGTAACTACTGTAACAATTATTGAGTAGTGCCTTCTTATGTAAGGATCAATAATTTAAAAATACTGTGCAAAACTGTGTGCTACTGTGCAACCACGCGTATTACTGTATTTTAACCACCGAGTATTCCAACAGTGTTAACGGTAATAACTATGCCGTTATTTATAAAAACTCAATTTTGTCGTTATCTTCATCCGACCATTTTCCGTTATGGGATCCACAAATAGCTGCGTCGTCGTACGAATATTCCCCGACAGAAAGAATATTTCACGACCAAACGAATATTCCCCGACAACAATAAGTATTTTATAACCACTTGTTTATTTTGTAAAATTTACACATTTTACCCATAACCAAAATATTATATCAAATTAACACCTTATTATTCACAATAATAATTAGAGGAAATTTGATTTTATTCATTAATAAGTTGGGGTCTTACAGTTACTATTCATGAAGCATGATAATTTTTTTAGTAAGACACTACTCAATAATTGTTACAATAATTACTGTTCAATATTTTATTTTATTGATTCAATAATTGTTGCGTTGATATTTTATATTATTGTTGTATCAATAATTGTCACTGTATAGTATTTTCTATTATCGGAGCAATAATTCATATTATTTGAATAATATTATTAGATAATATTATTGGCAATGTCTAGAAAGTTCTGTCTAAGGAGAGGTTTGGTCATCTAATTACGCGCTAGTAAGGAGAAATTCTTATTGGAAAGCCCCCTCTTTCTTGAGAACTGCCTGGTTTTTAGTAATGTGATTCTATAATATTATTTGTGAATAATTAATTATTAATTTTTATGATAAAAAAAATATTTATTTTATGTGGATATAGGTGGAAAATTTTTTTAATGTGACAATTGTTAAAAATTGTTATTTTATCTTTTTTTGATAAGATAATTCATTTAGTGTATTATTATATTTTAATAATATAATAAAGGTGATATTTTTCTAATGAATGTGTGATATATGAATAAATGAGGAGGAAGAGTATTTTTATTGCATTAAATGTTTAACACATGTTAAACATGTTGGTGGACACAATTTTTGACTGAAATTTGATTATAGCTTGTAAAATCGTCCGTTTGTGGATTTCGGTCAATTTCTGTTTAGAATTTGGAAAAGCTTTCTTTTGTAAAGTTGTAGAGAATTAAATTTCCTATTAAATGGACATAAGATTTGAATTTTTTTTGATAAAAGGGCTATTTATTATGAATTATTGAAGTTCCGGAATAATTGATTTTTGAAGTTTTAAATATTTTTAAAAAAAAACATGTTTGGTGTGTTTGTGAGACCCACTTGGATGTGTTTGTCGCTGAATTCAGATGGCAAGGTGTGAGTAAGAAAATAATATAAATATATTAATATTTAATTAAATTTTTTGCTTTAGTGTTCTAAGCAATTTCCTATAAATAGGGTGCTTTGGTTAGGATTAAAAATCACACCAGAAACTAAAATTTTCTCTCTCTATATTATCGAACGTATTTTGTGAGTATTTAAATATCTTGAGTATTGCTATACGGTGCAAGTTTGTTCAACGTTATATCCGACATTCTAGTACTGCTCTTTTGAGGTAAGGGATAGTAAGAAATTTTAAGGGTTATTATGTTTTTCAATTTTGAAATTTTTGTGATCCTTCAAAAATTCTGGAAAAATTTGAAATTATAATTTGATGAGTTTTATTGATTGTGTCCAAAAATGGCGATTTTTGGATATATAGATTAAGAGTTATGGATTTTATGAGAAAAGACTATTTTAAAAGTAAACGCTTATAACTCCTTGTGGTTAACTCCAAAATTGATAAAATTTTTATTGGGAGTACATGTACATAATAGAAGTATACCGTGTAAATTTTAGAAGTTTTGGACAAAAGCACAATTTATGATTAATGTCTAAATATTCGGCAGTTTTGGCCATATGAAAAATAGTAAATGAATTTTAAAAATTTTGAGAAAAATATATGTTCAATATGGGACTATATTATGCTAAATCCTAGAAAAGAAATATTTTTGGAACTGATTTGGTATTTTTCATGAAAATAGTCTAGTTATGAGTAAATGAATTAAATATGTTATGTGAAGTAAGAAATTTAGAAAATAGGATTTTATGGCTTAAGAATCCTATATAAGGTATATGCAGATTTTTGATGAGAGTTTTGGTTATTGGTGATGAAATCTTATGAGTTTGGCATTTTAGAATGATTAAATGCATTAATTAGTAAAGTATAAACAATTAAAATAAATTATTTATAAGTTTAAGAAATGATTAATATATTGTGGTAATATTAATAATATTAGATTATGAGATTATTAAGTGATTTATAATATTTGGATTAAGGTGTTATGAAATCATTGATTTATGAATCTTATTCTTGAAATTAAATGCAGTTGTTGATCATATTGTTTTTATTATCATATATAACATTTTTATAATTCCGGTGATGATATTTCTCTTTGACTTAAGTGTAAAGATGGGTAGATTATTGGTATGATCGTGACTATAGGTTCTCTTTGGCCAGTAGTACAAAGATAAATTGTTGACTGGTATGATCATGACCATTGGATTTATAAACGATTATCTTTAGCTTAAGTGCAAAGGTGAATTGATAAACATGGTTATAATTATTGTTTATATAAATTTTGAAATGATTATATATTTCTTTGAGATATGAATATCTTTGGCCCGTTGTGCAAAGATGACTTGTTGAATATCTTTGGCCTGTAGTGCAAAGATGAATTATTAGTGAATATCTTTGGCCCGTAGCGCAAAGATGACATGTTAATGAATATCTTTGGCCCGTAGTGTAAAGATAGATTTATTAGTATGATTATGAACATGAACTGTGATTTGGTATAACCATGATCTTTGATGTTTCAGGTAAAGACAAGTGATGAAAATTATCTTCGTCCTGGATGAGAAAAGAAATTTGGAACCACAAATATGATTATGAGTTATTCATATGATTGTGGACAGGAACTGTTGATTGATGTTACAGGGATAAAATATTGTTGGTGGACTTTTAACATAGAGAAGATAATAGACATTATGGTCTATTTGACTCTTCTAATGGATTGCTCGTTCCGCTGCAACTATAGTTGAAAATTTTTATCATCTACCATATGTTCTAAATCTCTGATTTATTTCTGACGAAGGCTATTGATAATTTAATTATTTTTAGTTATGATATTCTTTATTGGGCTAGCGTGCTCACCCTTTTGCTTCACAATTCCTTTCAGGTAATAAGAGTGTTGCCGGGTCGAGCGGGGGTAACAGGAGAATAGAACAGTGGTCTCTAGCTGTGAAGGTTCTCCCTAAACAGTATAAAAATAATTTTATTGAGAACTTTGGAATAGTGTGTTGTATTTTATACATCATTTAGTAGTTATATTTGGTGAATCAAATAGGGTGAGGCGAACCCAACGTTGGAAGGGTGTTTTGCCACTATCATACAAGATGTCTAATGACATACAACCTCGTGTTATAATAAGACAGGGTTGTGCACATCCACTTACTGAGTATATCTACGAGCACTACCTATATGATCTTGGAGTTTGTTTAAAATATAATTTTCAACTGAAGACAGTGGAGATAGTTATATGTCAAGAGAAGACTCACCATTAGAAAAAACATGATAGTAATCTTCTCGTTTTTCTTTGGGGTTTATTGGGTCAACCAAGAATAATTCTGTGGACATATGATATCTATTATAACCTAGATGCATGAGCTCCCATGTACGAAGGTTTCCTTGAGCACTTTCTAAAGATTCTAATTTCTAAAATAGTTTTTGACTATTCCTTTATGTAAGGTGTCATTGTGACGTGCTATCCAAGGTTGGGATGAGAGTCACAGTAGTATATATTTGTATCAAAACTCACAGCATATTTGTTATTGTACTTTACACGACAATTATTGTAATAAAGTTGTAGTTATTTTCTGTACCATGTATTTGACGACTCAGAATAGGTTGGGTGGAATGGACCTATTTTGGGGGTGTCACAACCTTGGTATGAATGTTTGACTACCAACCGCACTATTAAAAAACTGCAAGTGTGGATGTGGATTGGTTACCTTGGTATGAAGGTTTTGTTACCTTGGTATGAAGGTTTGGTTACCTTGCTGTTGATGGGGTTAGCTCCTTACTTACTTTAGTGGATATATGTCTGAGGTTATGTTTACATGGAATAATAAAGGCCAAATGACTATGAGCAGTTACTATATAACATTATGAATTATTTGTTAGACTAGCTGAAATGTTGTGAATGATATTGTAGCTGTACATTACGAAGTTACTCAGTATTTACATTGTTCAATGAGGAGATTTAATAAAATGCTCCCCGCATGTCATCTCATTGGCTATACATGGCTCCTCACTAGTGCGTCAAAGCTCGATTATTTTTTTATTGTTGTTGCTCTTGCTATTGTAGTTGCAGAAGCGCCTTATCACCTCTTTCTCATCTCAGCGGTCGGGGGCTGACATTTTCGAGGGTTTGGGTTGGTCTGGTTTTAGTTTAACACTGCCCCCTTATTTTTAAACTTTCATAGCATCAATGATTTCTTGGAGATGGTTGTGCGAAGAGGATTGCTTCTTTCCGGGAGGTGGCAGCACTTGGTTTATAGTAGGAAAAAAGAAGATGAAAAAGAGAGAGAGAAACCGGAACAGAGATCAAAAATGGGTCTGCTGTGTTTGGATAAGAAAATAATAATTAACGGGAAGAGATAAGGGAGATTTGTCATGTCAGCCCACCAATACTAATCCCCTAAATTAAGGAATCCTAATTGTACTAATATTGTAAATAAATATGAGAACGTGTATTACTTTTGTAATTATTTTATGGATGCACCATTATTGTAATTATTTCTAAAAATGTACTAAAATATGTAATTAATCCTATTGTATAATGCTATAATTAGTAAACCCAAACGAGTTAATTGGTTCTAAAATTATATTTCATCAATCCAATAAAAAGAGTCACTTATAAAAAAACAAATGTATTACATAAGAAGTCCTATATTTCTTTATAATAATATAAAATTTTACAAATATTAAATTTCACTATATGACATCATTACATACTAATTGTTCCTTATAGTAAGTTATAAAAGAGAAAAGAAGGCATTTTAGTACTTTACACAATTTAACGAGCCATTAAAGTCACATTTCACTTGGTTTTGAGCGAGTGAATCATATTCTCTATTAATTTGGGCATAGTTAAGGTGATGTGCCAATTTTTTATACCATAAGTGGTCAGTGGCGAAGTCAGGATTGGTTCACAGTGGGGTCAAGCTCAATAGGAGAAAAAAACAAAACTGAGATTGGAGAAATTGACGAGAGCAAAAGTTCTGTTACCTACTATAAAATGGCCGCCCTTGCCAGGACTAAGAGAGTCACCAACACACTCGATGATAAGGTTAATGCCAGATTATTCGGTCGGGACCGGCTTGATCCTGTTTACGTTAGCAGCGGGAGCGAACACAAAGCCAATAACAACGACGAAATGGTGAGTTGGTGTCGCACTCGCCAGTCGCCTCCCTTTGGCCTTTGCCCTTCTCTCTTTATTTTGTGGTTTCTGTTTGAATTTTGGCTTACTAGAGGTCGGATATGAGATTTAAGGCTGGGTGCCTGGGTATTAAACTAAAAAAAAAATTTAGTGGGGTCAAAAATTGAGTGGGGTCAATTGACCCCACAGTTTCTACATAGCTTCGCCACTGTAAGTGGTTAATTAGCGAATTTTTTTACCATACTTGATAAAGTGTTAAAAACGTATAAACCACGTGCGGTAAATTGTATTCTACTAATATAAATTCTCTATGTTTTAGAAGATACTTCAAGTTTGACATTTTCAAAGTCTATTGAGATAATGTAATTCATTTAACTCTTAAATATAATAAATTTATAATTAGTAATACTCTTTTAAATAGTTTATAATTTTTATAATTTAATTTTGTAAAATTAAATAAATATATATTATTTTTCGAGTATAAAAATATTTTAATTGACTATAAAAAATCAAATCAAAATTTATCTTCAATATCAAAATATAACAAGGCAAACACCAAGTCATTTTAGTTAATCCCGAGTCAACTCAGCATTCCAAATTTGATGACTCCGTAGTCTAAAAGTTTTTATTTTAAAACAAAATTTATTTTCTTACCTTAGTCATAAATTTTGGGATTCCCAAACACTGGCGGAACTAGGGGGGCTAGGGGGGTCGTATGACCCCTCAACCCTAGAATCTAAAGCATGCTAATATTGGTTAAATTTAATCTTTGTTATGAGATGATATTAATTCATTTGCTTTCTCATGTCATTCCACCTATAATAAATTAATAATATTACTATAAGATAAAATAATGTTAAATAAGTTTGATAATTAATTAATTAATATTGCACTAATTTGTCTTACGGATTTAATCATATAGTTGTATCAATTTTTTGTAAATGAGAATAACTTAATTCATTTTCTTCATTTGAGTGGTTTCTCTCGGTTGTCTCCAAGGAAGATGACCACAACCACAATATAAGGTTTTGAATATATAATATTATAATTTGTAATTTATCCATAAAAGTAGCTAATAAGTTGACTAAAAACTTCAAAGTCTAATTAATAGTCTCATAGCTTGGAGGAAATTAATATATATATATATATATATATATATATGTGTGTGTGTGTGTGTGTGTGTGTGTGTGTGTGTGTGTGTATGTATATGTATTTAAAGCTGTTGGGCCATAATACTTTAGACATGTTGGGGTGGGTCTTGAAAGTATTGGGCCGGTTCATTGGGGCGACCCATTGGGTGGATAACATATTTATCTGGGGCCTATGGAGTATTGGTCCAGTTAGTGCGCCGAATTGTTGGAAGAATATGGTTCCTCTTGGGCTTTGACCGGTGATGATTATGGGGATAAAATTTGACTGTCATCTCTGCATTAAATTTAATGAGGTTTGGACAGGGCTTAGTCGGCTAAAGGCTGTGGGCCCGGGGAAGTCATTTGCATACAGGACAAACCGGACTTTATAGTATATGAGGCAAGGATCACACACCGTCTAAAGGTAACTAATTACTTTATCTTTTACTAGACACTAGATATTATTTTTCCTCCATGGTTAACCTTGTAATCGTCTGTACTGACTCTCACGACGGAGCTATCCCCCGACGGTCCAAGCCGTCAAGCTTTTGGTGTTGTCGTGTTTACTATACAGGGTTGGACGTATCTTAAGTGATTGGGACGCGTGGAAAGATCTTGGCGTTAACATTGGCGATAGAAGGAGGGTTGTGTTCTAGTGTCCCTGAAGTTTTCAATCACAAACTATAACTGTTCTATGCTGAAGTCCATGGTGAAGAGTAGGACGGTTACCCCGGAAGGAAGGTCGAGGGCTGTAAGTTCGTCTTTGTTTCTCATGCAAAAGCATATGGTGAGGACAAAAGAGGATTAATTTATACTGCAAGCAAGAGACCTGATCAAGATCGAAAAAGGGTAGAAAGCACACTGCTTAGAACCCTATACCGAGATGGTCAGACTGACAGAGCGTTCAAGTTGGCCAGGATGGACCAAAGAGGGTACTCCACCCTATTGGTTCTCAGGATTATGGTCGAAGCAGATGGAGATGAAAACCCAATAGCCGTTCTCCCGATGAACCAAAGAGGGTACTTCGCCCTATTGGTTCTCGAGATTATGATCGAAGCAGATGGAGACGAAGACCCAACAACCGTTCTCCCGATGGACCGAAGAGGGTACTCCGCCCTATTGGTTTTTGGGATCGTGGGCAAAGCAGACGAATAAGCAGATCCAGGGAATACACACCTGAACATATAAAGAAGGTACATCGCCTTGAGTTATTCTCACCACAGTGACAGAACCCTATACCGAGATGGTCAGACTGACAGAGCGTTCAAGTTGGCAAGGATGGACCGAAGAGGGTACTCTGCCCTATTGGTTTTCGGGATTATGGTCGAAGCAGATGGAGACGAAGACCCAACAGCCGTTCTCCCGATGGACCGAAAAGGGTACTTCGCCCTATTAGTTCTCAGGATTATGGTCGAAGCAGATGGAGACGAAGACCCAACAGCCGTTCTCCCGATGGACCGAAGAGGGTACTCCGCCCTATTGGTTTTTGGGATCATGGGCAAAGCAGACGAATAAGCAGATCCAGGGAAAACACACCTGAACATACAAAGAAGGTACACCGCCTTGAGTTATTCTCACCACAGTGACAGAGCTCCACATCGAAGTATTTCCAAAAGTTGCACTCCCGAGAATCCTCCGAGGGTACACCGCCTTGTGGATACTCGTCTTCGGAGGAGTCCGTCTAAAGTTATGGATTCAGAGGGTGAGGGACCGGACTGTTCAGAAGAAGCTTTGAGGAGGTTTATGTCCAAATCGGCAGAAAGATGTTTGCCAATCTTTGATACGTTGAAAGGGCCGAAGAATGCTAAGATGTCCCATTGTACTTCGGAATGTGAAGACGCCTTCCAGGGAATAAAGACCTATCTTTCTTCAGCGCCTTTGTTGGTGGAGCCCGCTCCTGCTAAACCATTGTACTTGTATTTGGCACCTCGTTCATTGACAGTGGGAGCAGTTTTGGTGCGAGAAGTTAGGGGTAAGCATCACCCGGTTTACTAGATAAGTCATATCCTTAGGGATGTTGAAATAAGCTGATGATAGTTAGGGAGAAGCTGAAGAGTCCTACAAAGCCGTTGCAGTACTTCGGCAGAAGTAGAGTTCGGGGATACTGTATGCAGATGGATCTTCTACTTCAGACATCGGTGGAGCAGGGATTATTTAGACAGGTCCAAAGGGAGTCCAGGTGCAACAGGCCATCATATTCGGGTTCATAGTCTTCAGTATGAATCAGTGATGTATGTTGACTATTCTAATTGCTGGTTGACTCTATATCTGGAGTATCTAGCATATGGCATCCTTCCTTCGGATCAATTGTTGGCCAAGAAAGTTAGGTACAAGAGTGTTAACTTTATTCTTATTGATGGGGATCTTTATCGAAGGGCTTTTTTGTCTCCATTGCTGAAATGTTTGACTCCACCCGAAGCTGATTATGCTCTTCGGGAGGCTACCGAGTACGTGATGAAGTGTCCAAAGTGCCAGCTCAACAGTCCGATCCCACATCAGTCACCAAAAGAGCTATACTCGATTTTATCTCCTATACCTTTTGCTATCTGAAGGATTAGATGTAATGGGTCCATGTTTGTGGGATCAAAGTTTGGAGCATTCTTGAAGGAATGGGGTGTACAACAGAAGGACTTCAGTAGCTCATCCACAGTCTAACGGGCACAAACAAACTTCATCGGTGTAAGGAGGTTCGGGTGGACTCACTGACCATTCGATGGTAGCCTTTTCGGCAGGTGATCCTTATGAATGTGTCAGGCCCTTTGTGGTAGGCAAACTTCATCAGTGTAAGGAGGTTCGGGTGGACTCGCTGACCATTCGATGGTAGCCTTTTCGGCAGGTGGTCCTTATGAATTTGTCAGGTCCTTCGTGGTAGGCAAACTTCATCGGTGTAAGGAGATTCGGGTGGACTCGCTGACCATTCGATGGTAGCCTTTTCGGCAGGTGGTCCTTATGAATTTGTCAGGCCCTTCGTGGTAGGTAAACTTCATCGGTGTAAGGAGATTCGGGTGGACTCGCTGACCATTTAATGGTAGCCTTTTTGGTAGGTGGTCCTTATGAATTTGTTAGGCCCTTCGTGGTAAACAAATTCTTTATGATGCAGATCTACCTCACACTTCGGTAATGAATAAGTATTGCATTACTTTATTATCTGATTTAGTTTAAGTGTTGAGTTCGGGTCGCATTACTAATTGATCTTATCTGTTATATGACTTATTTAGTTATTGACTAACAGTTTAAGATTATATATTTGTCAAGATGATTGATGATGAATTATTAACAAGAAATGATCAAAGGTAGTCCTAAAGCTAAGGATGGAATGGTATCATTAAGCTTCCTTATTGTCTTCATTGTCCGAAGAATCGAGGAGAGCCGTGTTTATTTTGGCCACTACAAGTTTGGCTTTGTATTTACTTCGGCAGACCTCGTACCCTTCAGAGTACATGTGGACAATTTCATTATTCACAGACTTCCTGTAATTTGTTTCAATCTCCTTACGAAGCTGGTCAGTTAATGGTGGGCCCGAATCCCTGAGAGCCCGGAGATCTCAAATTTCTTCTTCAAGCTTTTGACGATAGGCCATGAGCTTTGCTTCTTTAGCTTGGATATCTTTATTTTCCTTCAACAGGACTGAGTTGTATTGGGCCAGATCTTCTATCTTCTTCGTCAAAATTTCATTTTTCTTTAGAAAATCAACATTTATATCAGTAATAACTTGATGAGTAGCCTTGGACGTCTTCAAATCTTCTCTGGTTTGAGCAAGATCTTTTCGAAGGTACTCATTATTGAGGAGAGCAATTTCAAGATTGCTTCTCTCTTTCGCCATGGCAGACTTAAGTGTGACATTCTCTCTTTGAGCGACTTCCTCTTCAACTTTGGCTTCTTTGTATTTGGGACGGAGGCGTCCGAAGATAGTGTTTGCCTACAGATGGTCAATGTTAATCAATCAATTCAAGTTGGTGGGCCGAGATGTAAGTGGATAAGTTAAATAGCAGCTTACTCTAGCTTGGTACTTCATTCCCTTGTCGATCAGATCCATGATGGAGCTGTTGCTGAACCGATGGTCATCGGTCTCACGGACGAAGGAGTTGTAGAGTTGAAATGGGAAATTCTCATTGGATTCTGACCAGAGAGTGGGGGATCCCTTGGCTTCGGGCCTAATTCTGAAGAGCTTGTTTATCTTTTTCAAGCAAGTTTGGGTGTGCGCTCTACTTGTTCTTCGGGCTCTTCTTCAGAAACAACAATTTCAACTGAGATACCCGACGGAGGATCGGCTTCTGTGGAAGGCACTTGTGATTCTTCGACGGATGGAGAAGTTATCTGGATTTTCCTCTTTTTGGCACGAAGGATTTGGATCCGTTCGTCATGGGGGATATTGAGGAGGCACTCGTGGTGAGTTTGTGTGGGGGTGTGTCTGGGTTTTTGGCCAACTTGCTTTCTTCGGTGAGGTTGGCCTGTTTCTTCAGTCAATGATTCGGTGGTTTGAGCTTCGGAAGTTAAAGGATTTTCGGTTGGTACTCTGGTAGGGGCTGGCTAGACCGAACCCGAGAGGAATATGTCTAGATCCATTTTGTCAGTCGACATCAGTTTGATCAGAGACACTGCGAAAGATGAGGAACAATTATTCAGAATAAGTTACTGATGGAAATTACGAGTTATGATATAAATTGGGTTCAGGACTTACATTTATGGTCATACAACCATGCTTGCTTGCTTAGAAGTTTGGAACACCATTCCTTCATAGGAATCTTCTCCAGAAGACTCACTATTTCTCTTACACGTTCTTTTGAAATATATTCGAAGTCTGCAGAGGTACGTTCAGAAGTGGTCCAATCCAGAATAAAGGAGATTTTGGGTCCTTTGACGAAGAACCATTCCTTATGCCATTCCTCGTTGCTCGAAGGAGTGTCCATCAGAGGTCGCTTCTCGAACTTGGCGTTAGGTTTGGGGGATTGTTTGCTCAACACCTTAAAACCTCGTTCCCAAGATTTACCAGCTATGAAGAGTGTGAAGAAGAAGTCGACAGTAGGTGAAATCCCTTGTTCGTGGCAGAAGGCGATAAATGCCAGGATGTGTATGTAGGAGTTCGAGACAAGCTGGGCGAATCCAACGCCTATGAACCTCAGTAAAGTCACAATGAAGGCATGGAGGGGTAGGCGAACTCCCTTCTCGAGAAGGGTCACCGACATGGCGGTCCAGCCTTCGGGTCGCTGGTACATTCGTTCATGGGGAGATGGAGCTCTTACCAGATGGGTTTCTAGAATCTGGTATCGAGTTTGGATGTCACGCAACTTGATTTCTATAACGGTAGAAGGAGTATTGGCATGTGTGAAGTATTCTTCACTCTTGAAGAATACTGAAGGAGTTGGTGGGGTATTCTTGCTAGGACTAGCAGCAGATTTGGGGTTTGTACTTGAGGCTCCTTTGATAGGGCTTGGAGGAAGGGAAGCGATGGGGGTTACAGAAAAGGGAACCTCTTCGCCGGAATTTTGAGAAGCCATGAATGACGATTTGCAGGAAGAAAGATAAATCTGGAGGAGGATAAAGGCGGGAGACGTCTAAAAATTCAAATTGACAGGTAAAATTGTCAAAGTTGGGGCAAGTCAGCTTTTATACTAGCAATCCCTTCAACTTTTCACGAGGATCAAGGGCGGCTCATTTAATGCCAGCAGTGATGAGAATTTGAAAGGGTGGCATACGGTTTTGGTCTTAATTGTTAACCGGATTGGGCTGCTCGATTGGGCTTCTGGTTCTTGTTTATGTTGTTGTTTGGCTTATATCAGTTGGGCCTTGGTGAGATAAATTTTTGGGCTCTTGATTAACCTTATCATGATTTCTTTTATCTATTACCAGGACCATGTACACTCTTTCATTAAACATCCTGTTTAATAAAAGACTGGGGGGTAATGTTGGGCCATAATACTTTAGACATGTTGGGGTGGGTCTTGAAAGTATTGGGCCGGTTCATTGGGCCGACCCATTGGGTGGATAACATATTTATCTGGGGCCTATGGAGTTTTGGTCCAGTTAGTGGGCCGAATTGTTGGAAGAATATGGTTCCTCTTGGGCTTTGACCGGTGATGATTATGGGGATAAACTTTGACTGTCATCTCTTCATTGAATTTAATGAGGATTGGACAGGGCTTAGTCGGCTAAAGGATATGGGCCCGGGTCAGTTGCATACAGGACAAACCGGACTTTGGAGTATATGAGGCAAAGATCACACACCATCTAAAGGCAACTAATGACTTTATCTCTTACTAGACACTAGTATTATTTTTCCTCTATGGTTAACCTTGTGATCGTCTGTACTGACTCTCACGCCGGAGCTATCCTCCGACGGTCCAAGCCATCAAGCTTTTGGTGTTGTCGTGTTTACTGTGCAGGGTTGGACGTGTCTTACGTGATTGGAACGCGTGGAAAGATCTTGGCGTTAACAAAAGCCATTAGACTCACAACTCAAATGTTGACAAAGGTTGAAATAGGATGTTGTGAAATACTATAATTGGGCAAAATGAATTTGAAAGAAGCACTCCGAGCGTCAATAAATAATTTTTTTATTGATATATTTTGACCCCTCTAAAAATGTTCTGGTTCCGCTACTATTCCCAAAAGCTGAGTCAGCAACTCAAAAAATAAAATTTTCACAAAATTTTAGTACACATTTAATATTAAAAATACAATATATCTTTTGTCACCAAGCATTGAGCAAAAATCTTAATAAATCAATTAATGATTAATATATCCATTTGTTAACCCTTAATATTTTGTATTAGTTTCTGTGATTCATGAATCCACAATAAGAACTGTTATAGGTATATTTATTCAAATAAAAATAATTGTCATGTTCGGGATAATACACTTTTTGGTCATTGTACTAGGATCCGATTTTTATTGTGGTTATCGAAACTTTTTTTAGAATGCTGCCTGTGCTTATTTTTGCTGACGTGGAGGTGGTCTCGTCAAGCTTAAAAATTTCCTTAAAGAAAATGTTGCTCACAAGTGTTAACCTCCAAACCTTTCCAAACTAGAAACATTATTTTCCAACAAAAGCCATTGGACCAACTACCTATCATGCTAGAATTTATGTAACACTAATATTTAAACCACCTAACATCGTTTCTATGCATGTGAAGATGAGATAATACATTTTTAGTCACTGTACTAAGAATTGTAATAATAATAATAAATTTTAAATAATTAAAATAATTAAAATAATAATAATAATTAAAAATTTAAATAATAATAATAATTATTGTAATAATAAAATAATTATAATAATAAAATTATTTTATTATTACAATTATTTTATTATTACAATTATAATAATATCTTCTTGGCAGGGATTGGGTTAATTCATGCTTCTTAATTGTAACACCCCCTTCCCGAAAAGGAAAGGGAGGTCACGTGCAAAGCACAATAAACCTCAAAATAAATAAACAGAGCACTAATAACTTCAAAATATTAATAGTGATATTCATCAATGAAGTACTAAATACAATTCTCCAACTAAAGTCAAAATAACTAAAATCAAAAATCGAAACAACCTAGATGGTCAAAGGCAACTCTCTCATCACACTAGCCCTGAATCACCCTTGCAAACCTACAGAAAGAAAAATACAGCATGGGCCAATTGCCCAGTACGGATATAAAGATACAAAAGATATACAACTGAAATACGAAATCAACAGAGACAAAATATTGCCTCCGACGAAAAATAAAATCTCTAAAGACCTGAATAGAATATATCTGAACCAACAGAATTAACGATACAAACAGAAGAGTAAAGAATCAACTGAAGTAACTAACTCAATCAATTAAACTGAACAGAAATAAAAAGAACTGATACAATGAAATAATAGGCTGAATCAAATGGCTGGGTGTTATTTCATACCGCATGAACTCAGAAATATACACTGCCACACAGGCAAGTCAAAATAATGCCACACAGGCAAATCAAATAATGCCACATAGGCAAATCACACATTGGACCGCGAATCCAAATGCATGCAAATCGGATAGGTGTGTTTGGCATAACATCACCAATTCGCAGAACAGAAAACTAGGGTTAACCCATATGCCTCCCACAACAAAACACCAAATGGCCCACTTCCTTCGGAGCCCAAACGGAGACGTCGTTGACTAATCACACTGCCACGGAAAGTGTCATGTGTGACAACCCCAAAACAGGTCCATTCCATCCAACCTATTCTGAGTCGCCAAATACATGGTACAGAAAATAACTACAACTTTATTACAACAATTGTCATGCAAAATACAACAACACATATGCTGTGAGTTTGGATACAAATATATACCAAATGTGACTCATGTCCCAACCGTGGACAGCACCTCACAATGACACCTTACATAAAGGTATAGTCAAAAACTGTTTTAAAAATTAGAATCTTTGGGAAGTGCTCAAAGAAACCTTCGTACATGGGAGGCCATGCGTCTAAGTTATGATAGATATCATATGGCCACAAAATTATCCTTAGTTGACCTAATAGACCCCAAAAAATGAGAAGATTACTATCATATTCTTCCCAATGGTGAGTCTTCTCTTGACATATCATTATCTCCACTGTCTCTAATTAAGAATTATACTTCAAACAAACACCAAGATTATATAGGTAGTGCTCGTAAATATACTCAGCAAGTGGATGAGCACATCCCTGTCTTATGATGATACGAGGTTGTATTGCATTAGACATCTTGTATGGTAGTGGCAAAATACCCTTTCAACGTTGGGTTCGCTTCACCCTAGATGATTCACCAAATATAACTACTAAATGATGACCACCGTTCTATTCCCCTGTTACCCCCGCTCGACCCAGCTACACTCTTATTGCCTGAAAGGAATTGTGAAACAGAAGGGTGAGCACAACTAGCCCAGTAAAGAATATCATGACTAAAGATAAATAAATTATCAATAGCCTTCAACAGAATTAAATCAGAGATTTAGAACATATGGTAGATGATAAAAATTTCATCCATAGTTGCAGCGGAACGAGCAATCCATTAGAAGAGTCAAATAGACTACAAAGTCTATTATCTTCTCTATGTTAAAAATCCACCAACAATGTTTTATCCCTGTAACATCAATCAACAATTCTGGTCCACAATCATATGAATAACTCATAATCATAATTATAGTTCTAAATTCCTCTTCTCATCCATGACGAAGATAATTTTTATCACCTATCTTTACCTGAAACATCAAAGATCATGGTTACACCAAATCACATTTCCTGTTCATAATCATACTAATAACTTCATCTTTGCACTACGGCCAAAGATATTTATTTGTATCACCAGTTGGTCATGTTCATCTCAACACATGTTCATCTTTGCACTACTGGCCAAAGATATTCAACAACATGTCATCTTTGCAATACGGGCCAAAGATATTCATCACCAGTTCATCTTTGCACTACAGGCCAAATATATTCATCAACAGTTCATATTTGTACTATAGGCCAAATATATTAATATCTCAAAGAAATATATAATCATTTCAGAATTTATATAAACAATAATTATAACCATGTTGATCATTTCACCTTTGCACGTAAGCTAAAGATATTCAATTATAAATTCAATGGTCATGATCATACCAGTCAATAATTCAACTTTACACTACTGGCCAAAGGAAACCCATAGTCATGATTATACCAAAAATCTACCCATCTTTACACTTAAGTCAAAGAGAAATTTCTTCACCAGGATTATAAAAATGTCATATATAATAGTACAATCAATATAATCAAAATATCTAGATTTAATCTCAAGAGTAATATTCATAAATCAACTATAATTTGGTTAGAAAAAAAAATCCAATTTTATCGTGAATAGTAACTCGTGAATAGTAACTCATAAATAGTAACTCGTGAATAATAACTCATGAATAGTAACTCATGAACCGACACAAAAAGGTAGAAATTTCACAATAAAATACATACCAATATTTCGGTATAATGATATTGAAAAAATAATATTTCTTAAGCTTATAAACAATTTATTTTAATTGTTTACACTTTACTAAATAATGCATTTAATCATCCTAAAATGCCAAACTCATAAGATTTCATTACAAATAAACAAAACCCTCATCAAAAATCTGCATATACCTCATATAGGATTCTCAAGCCATAAAATTCTATTTTCTAATTTTCTTACTTCGCATAACATATTTAATTTATTTACTCATAACTAGTCTATTTTCATAAAAAATACCAAATCAGTTCTAAAAATATTTCTTTTTTGGAATTTAGCAGAATATAGTCTCATATTGAACATATATTTTTCTCAAAATTTTTAAAACTCATTTACTATTTTTCATATGACCAAAACAGCCGAATATTTAGACATTTATCATAAATTATAATTTTATCCAAAAATTCCGAAATTCACAGAGTACACTGATATTATATTGATATACTTCCAATAAATTTTTTATCACTTTTGGAGTTAACCACAAGGAGTTATAAGCTATTTTTTTTAAATAGTCTTTTCCCGTAAAATTAATAACTCTTAATCTATACATCCAAAATTCACCATATTTGGACACTATCAATAAAATTCATCAAAATATCATTTCAAATTTTTCCAGAATTTTCTGAAGGTCAAAAGAATTATGAACTGAAAAATATAATAACCCTTAAAATCTCTTACTATCCCTTATCTCAAAAGAGCAACACTTCTGACTGGATATCGGATATGACGCTGAAGGAAACTTGCACTGATGAATAGTAACTCACCAAGTATCTAAATACTCACAAAATACACTCGATAATCTAGAGAGAAAAAGAGAGAAAACTTATGAATTCTGGTGTGATTTTCAATTCTAACTTAGCCCTCTATTTATAGGAAAATGTTAGCACGTCGAAGCAGACTTGACCTGCTACCTGATGGCTTTACCTGCTACTATTCCACCCACCAAAAATCAGCCATCTTCCCCAACAACCAAAAGTGGGGCACACCCATTTCTAGAATTTTCCACCAAAATCATTTATAAACCTAATTTTCGAATCAGTTATGTCTTAAAATTCATAACAAAACATTCGTTCATTTTTAACGGTTCAAAATTTGTAAACATATACTCAACTTATATATGTATAACATATCCAAAAATCACAACGATCCAACGGTCAGATTAAAAATTATAACTCACGCAATATAGCTGTAAGAACACTGATTTGATCTTTTAATACCTTCAATTCGAAAAAATACTAATAAAACATCTCAACATTAATTCCTTCATTTATAACCACATAAATAACTCCATTATTTATATCCACATCCAGTAAATATTTCCTTATCATATAAATCAATAATTAATTATTCACAAATAATATTATAGAATCACAATTATGACAACCATGCCGTTCCCAGGAAAGAGGGGGCTTTCCAATAAGGATTTCTCTTTGCTGGCGCGCAATTAGATGACCAAACCTCTCCTTAGACATAACTTTCTAGACATTGCCAATAATGCTATCTAATAATATTATTCAAATAATATGAATTATTGATCTGATAATGGGAAAAACTGTGCAGTAACAATTATTGAAACAACAATAATATAAAATATCAACGCAACAATTATTAAATCAATAAAATAAAATATTGAACAGTAACTACTGTAACAATTATTGAGTAGTGCCTTCTTACGTAAGAATCAATAATTGAAAAAAAATATTGTGCAATACCGTGTTCTACTGTACAATAACACATATTACTGTATTTTAACCACCAGGTATTTCAACAGTGTTAACGGTAACAACTACGTCGTTAATTATAAAAACTCAATTTTGTCGTTATCTTCATCCGACAGTTATTCTGTTATGGGGCTCACAAATGGCTGCGCCGTCGTACGAATATTCCCCGACAGAAAGAATATTTCACGACCAAACGAATATTCCCCGACAACAATAAATATTTTATAACCACTTGTTTATTTTGTAAAATTTGCACATTTCACCCATAACTTTAACTTTTTATCAATTTAACTATTTACTAAATAGAAAAAATTGAATACTTTTATTTCATAAAATCTGGAGTCTTACAATCTCCCCTCCTTATAAAATTTCGTCCCTGAAATTTACGTACCTGATAATTCAAAGAGTTACGAATACCTTGCTTTCATTTCAGATTCTATCTTCCCTGTCATCATGATTTCTCCATTGCTCATCTCCTGTATTTCAGATATCATTCTAGAATACAGCTTCAAAACAAGGGTTAATTGAACAAATTAACATATCACATAATATCTCGATATTATGACTGACCAACAAATAAGCTTAGGTAGGACACACTTGCGAAGGATTTACTCATCTCTCCCCTCCTAGTTATATTCCCCGAACCCGCCAGAGACCATATCCCTAAGCACTGATACCAAATGTGATAAATGTCCCATCAGCGGACATCACCTCACATTGGTACCTATCAGTTTGCCACTGCAGAACGACGTCCCCTACGGAGAGTCTGGCTTCGGTGCATCCCCCATCAACAGGAAGTTACCAGCGAGAGGCTCGGGGCTCGGGGTTCTTTACTTATAGCTTTGATACCAACTGTGACATTGGACACCATCATGTGTCAGCACCTCACAAGGGTACCTATCAGCTTGCCACCGCAGAACGGCGTCCTCTACGGAGAGTCTGGCTTCGGTGCATCCCCCATCAATAAGAAGTCACCAGCGAGAGGCTCGGGGCTCTTTACTTATAGCTCTGATACCAAATGTGACAACCCCAAAACAGGTCCATTCTATCCAACCTATTTTGAGTCGCCAAATACATGATACAGAAAACAACTACAACTTTATTACAATAATTGTCGTGCAAAATACAACAACACATATGTTGTGAGTTTGGATACAAATATATACCAAATGTGACTCATGTCCCAACCGTGGACAACACCTCACAATGACACCTTACATAAAGGTATAGTCAAAAACTATTTTAAAAATTAGAATCTTTGGGAAGTGCTCAAAGAAACCTTTGTACATGGGAGGCCATGCGTCTAAGTTATGATAGATATCATATGGCCACAGAATTATCCTTGGTTGACCCAATAGACCCCAAAAAACGAGAAGATTACTATCATATTCTTTCCAATGGTGAGTCTTCTCTTGACATATCATTATCTCCACTGTCTCTAATTGAGAATTATACTTCAAACAAACACCAAGATTATATAGGTAGTGCTCGTAAATATACTCAGCAAGTGGATGAGCGCATCCCTGTCTTATGATGATACGAGGTTGTATTGCATTAGACATCTTGTATGGTAGTGGCAAAACACCCTTTCAACGTTGGGTTCGCTTCACCCTATATGATTCACCAAATATAACTACTAAATGATGACCACCGTTCTATTCCCTTGTTACCCCCGCTCGACCCAGCTACACTCTTATTACCTGAAAGGAATTGTGAAATAGAAGGGTGAGCACAACTAGCCCAGTAAAGAATATCATGACTAATGATAAATAAATTATCAATAGCCTTCAACAGAATTAAATCAGAGATTTAGAACATATGGTAGATGCTAAAAATTTCAACCATAGTTGCAGCGGAACAAGCAATCCATTAGAAGAGTCAAATAGACTACAAAGTCTATTATCTTCTCTATGTTAAAAATCCACCAACAATGTTTTATCCCTGTAACATCAATCAACAATTCTGGTCCACAATCATATGAATAACTCATAATCATAATTATAGTTCTAAATTCCTCTTCTCATCCATGACGAAGATAATTTTTATCACCTATCTTTACCTGAAACATCAAAGATCATGGTTACACCAAATCACATTTCCTGTTCATAATCATACTAATAACTTCATCTTTGCACTACGGCCAAAGATATTTATTTGTATCACCAGTTGGTCATGTTCATCTCAACACCTGTTCATCTTTGCACTACTGGCCAAAGATATTCAACAACATGTCATCTTTACAATACGGGCCAAAGATATTCATCACCAGTTCATCTTTGCACTACAGGCCAAATATATTCATCAACAGTTCATATTTGTACTATAGGCCAAATATATTAATATCTCAAAGAAATATATAATCATTTCAGAATTTATATAAACAATAATTATAACCATGTTGATCATTTCACCTTTGCACGTAAGCTAAAGATATTCAATTATAAATTCAATGGTCATGATCATACCAGTCAATAATTCAACTTTACACTACTGGCCAAAGGAAACCCATAGTCATGATTATACCAAAAATCTACCCATCTTTACACTTAAGTCAAAGAGAAATTTCTTCACCAGGATTATAAAAATGTCATATATAATAGTACAATCAATATAATCAAAATATCTAGATTTAATCTCAAGAGTAATATTCATAAATCAACTATAATTTGGTTAGAAAAAAAAATCCAATTTTATCGTGAATAGTAACTCGTGAATAGTAACTCATAAATAGTAACTCGTGAATAATAACTCATGAATAGTAACTCATGAATAGTAACTCGTGAATAATATATATATATATATATATATATATATATATATATATATATATATATATATATATATTATTTACGCATCAAGCCTCTAATAACCATTAATTTCCTTTTCTCAAATACCATATATCCGAATTATAAACTAAAATTGTATTAACAAATCTGATTAATCCAATGGCAAAATAGATTTTTAAGCAGATTGTAAGCACAACAATAAAGATAAATTGTAATTACAATAACACAATAATTATTTTGTATATATAAAAAAATCCAATAATTACCTTTTATAAGAAGAATATGATGAATAAAGTCTTAATAATCTTGTTCTCAAACCCTTTTAATTTTAGCCTCCTTCTATCTCTCTCCATCCACCTTTTCTTTCTTCGTTTACTGCAGTACCAATCTTAGGGAAACCCTAACTTATTATATTAAATTTAGGCTTATTACAATTTTTTCTTAAACCCAACAATTAAAATTGGGCTCAACAAGTTTGACAACCCAAACTTAAATTCTTAGAAATTAGTTTGACCCAATTAGTTTAAATGCCCAACTTAATGTAACCACATACTTATTAGCCCAAATAAATTAAATAACAAGTTTGACTAATATAAAGGACAAAGTCCAAACAATATGTTTTAAGAATATAAAATTTTATTTATTTATTTATTTATTTATATTTTTTTTGGATTTTACATTACCCCCCCTTAAAAAGAATTTCGTCCCCGGAATCAAAAAAGTAACAAAGATTTACTTGACATTAAAGATGTGATGATACTCTTGCCGAATAGTCTCCTACGCCTCCCAAGCAACTTCGCTCTCCGAATGAATTTTTTTTGTTTTCCCACAAAACGTTAACAAATGGGATTTTACCTTTTCTAATTCAATTATACTTTTATAAAATAAAAATCAGTTAATATTTAATTATAGAAAAAAATGGGTTATTACATTTTTCTCCCCTTAAAAAAAATTCTGTCCTCGGAATTCAAATAAGCTACAAAAATTGTTAATTTTTTTTATTTATTTACATGGCATAATTATTCGTAACTTTAGTAAAGACGCAACATCTCCCTTTTTAACGATCAAGCTTGGTACATTCATCGATCCTCACAATTATCCATGTACTTGTAAAAGATTTGTCAGCTATCGTGTCAAGCCCCGTTAAAATTCTTCGTTTTGCATTGAATTAAACAACATGCTCCACATCTAGTGCGGGTCCTTGTCAATTTCCTTGATTTTCGTTCTTGTAAACGTACGTACTCTTTGTAACATAATTCGAAAACACAAAAATTTCTCTTCATCTAAATACGATTCGAATACCTGAAACATTTAAAATTATATTTAATTCAAAAAATGTTTATGTTTCACACATGACAAAGATTTAACAAATTATTTTCATTTTTTTTTAAATTTATTTTACATAAATTCATGCAAAAACTTCAATGACATGGAATAAATAGAACAACTTTACAAATTATATCACCAACCCTCCTAAGTCCTTAAGAGTTCCAAAATATGATAACCTCAAATCGAATTTAGTTCTCAAATATTATATCACCAAAATACTACTAAGATCCCTTTATCACCATATCAACCTCCAAGTCACATATATATTCTACCATCTGCATAAGCAAATTATAACTATCCATAATCTCTTATATCGTTACTTACTATCTAATCATTTAATCAATCAATACTTCTCTTAGTGCAAACCTTAACCCAACAAATTTCAAGATCTCATCTTACTATCACAAAGAAACCTCATATAAAATAATTTTAATATCCTACTAGAAAATAGCCGCAAAATTGATTTTTAACTCTAAATGATTAATCTAATACCTCAAATATCAACAACTCAAATTTATAAAAGATCCTCTATAATTTTAAATTTATCACATTATCCCACTGATACATATACCTCAATTTATCCACAAACTTAACAAAATTAACGCATAACTCAAATCAAATCCTTAATTCTAAGATCATAATAAATTGTCACCAAAAACAACTCTAACAAAAAAAAATTCCAAAATTAAATACTCGTTGATACAAATACTCACATCATAATCGCATCTCATATAAGATCGTTTCTTATCTGTACAAAGTATAGCTTTATTCACCTCAATGATTAAATCACAATTCTTAACTAATATCATTACTCAATCACATTAACAAATTATTCCACTTTCTTCAAATCAACTACAAATCAAAAAAAAAATTGACAGTTGGTCAAAATAGAGACCAACCAAACAAAGAACACAATTGAATCAAACTCCTACGTCTACCTAGTGATTTATCCACAACTCACAGGTCAAACCTAAATAGGTTATCTACAAGAAAGAACCTAAGCTCTGATACCATATCTGTAACACCCCATTTTCGAAAAGGAAAGGGAGGTCACATGCAAAGCACAATAAACCTCAAAATAAGTAAACATAGCACTAATAACTTCAAAATATTAATAGTGATATCAATCAATAAAGTACTAAATACAATTCTCCAACTAAAGTTAAAATAACCAAAACCAAAAATCGAAACAACCTAGATGGTCAAAGGCAACTCTCTCATCACACTAGCCCTGAATCACCCTTGCAAACCTACAGAAAAAAAAAATACAGCATGGGCCAATTGCCCAGTACGGATATAAAGATACAAAAGATATACAACTGAAATACGAAATCAACAGTGTGACGCCCCCAAAATAGGTATACATCACCTATTCTGAGTCGCCAAATACATGGTACAGAATACAAATACAATGTGACGCCCCCAAAATTAGGTATACGTCACCCATCTTGGGTCGCCATTTACACGGTACAGAATTCAAATACAACCTACTAATACAACTGTCGTGTACAATACGACAAAACATAACTATGAATTTGAATACAATTATTGTCTACTAGAGATTATACAAACTCAAAAGGAGTCCTCATTACAATTATTGTCACACTATTTAATAGAATAGTGAGGACTACTAATACTATCATTTGGTCCATCACTCCGTTTCCCGACTCGTCCCAGGTATATTCTCATTTCCTGAAGAAAACAGTGAAAGAAAGGGTGAGCTCAACTAGCCCAGTAAGAAATATTATGACTAAGATAATGCAGAATAAATTATCATTAGCCTTCAACAGTGTTAAACTGATAAAATATAATAAACATCAAGTTTAACTGCAGCGGAACAAGCAATCCATTAGAAGAGTCAAGTAGAGAATAAAATCTACTATCTTCTATGATCTAAAAGATTTTTCAACACTGTTATCGCTGGGACTCAGCTTAATAAAATAATTCACATCATCGAATAATCCCTGCACTACGGGCCAAGGATATTCATTAAATTATCAATGGTCATGACTATACCGAATAATCTCTGGTTCATCTCTACACGTAAGCCAACGATAACTTTCATCACCATATATATAAGCATGAGGATGATGACAATGATATAAGCATTAATCAAACTAAAACAAGGATAAATGTTACATACATTAACTTTATCTAAATATTATCAATCACATAATAAATTCATAATCTAATATTATTAATATCATAACAATATTTTAATCACTTCTTAAACTTATAAACAATTTATTTCAGTTGTTTACACTTTACCAAATAATGCATTTAATCATTCAAACATGTCATACTCATAATATTTCATCACCAATGATCAAATTCCTTATCAACAATCTACATATACCTTATATAGGATTTCTAAGTCATAAAATCCTATCTTCTAACTTTGTTACTTCACATAACATATTTAACTCATTTACTCATAACTAGATTATTTTCATGAAAAATACCAAATCAGTTCCAAAAATATTTCTTTTCTGGTATTTAAAATAATATAGTCCCATACTGAAAATATATTTTTCTCGAAATTTTTAAAATTTATTTACTATTTTTCAAAAATTAATTTCTAATTAATTCCTTAAGAAATTAGCTACCTCAAGTTTAACTCCATAAATCCCAAAATCTTGGCAGGATCTTACACATGTTAACGTGAGCTCCCAGTTTAAATTTCATGATCATCGGAGTTATAGAACTCCGGTTATAGCGTTTTTCGTCGGAAAAACCTATATATTGAAATGGTCATAACTTGCTCATTTTAAGTCAGAATGAGCTCATTTTTAGACACGATATTCTTTATACCGTATAATTTCATGTCCCAAAAGGCCTGAATTTTTCTTACTAATTAAGTGGCCGAAACAACCCTCACAAAAACGTGGCAGCAGCTTTTTGGCTATTTTGCAGTTTTGACTCCTTTGCTAAAATCAGTCCACACGAAAATCTACAATACCTTTTCTAGTGATTCCACTTGGATAAGTTAGAAAACTCATAGATCTAACTCTAGGACTTGACCACACTCAAAAATTCAAAATATAATAGGAGATATGATCAATTGAATTTTATGTTACGTTTTTACCAAAATCTGATTTTTCAACCCTTTGTGATTTCTAAGAAATTTTCTTGTTTTCACATAATAACCAACATAACACATCATAACACTTACTAATAATTCATATACCCATGATTTTCATCAGTCCAATACTTTTATTATGACTCTCATCATAATCAACGTAAACAGATCATTTTCACAATTTAATAAGGAATGAATACAAATGATCATTCACCATGCATGTGGCAATCCACATAGACAGGTTATTCCAACAGAATAATAAAGAATGGAATAACAGAAGGATTCACCATGCATGCGATAGAGGCCGCACAAGCAGGTTATTCCCAACAGAATAATAAATACGGAATAATAAATGATGGAACCAGGTCCGGCGTAAAATGTATAGACAGGATATTCCGATAGAATCGTAAATACGGAATAATAAATGATGGAACCAGGTCAGGTGAAATTCACACCGACAGGATATTCCGACAGAATCGTAAATACGGAATAATAAATGATGGAACCAGGTCAGGTGAAATTCACACCGACAGAATATTCCAACAGAATCGTAAATGCGGAATAATAAAAGAAGATCACCAAGTATTGGGTAAACCGCATATACAGGTCATTCAACCAAATATAGGGTAAACCGCGCATACAGGTTATTCCAACAGAATAATAAAGAATGGAATAACAGAAGTTCTCTTCATGAATAAGAAAGAATAACACCCCTTATGAGTACAACAAATAATATTCCTTACATTTGAAAGAAAAGTATTCCGACTAGTAGGGCGAAGATATACTCGAAGAAAACTTGTACTACGCTCAAAGCTTTCTTAAACTCTAAAGAAATACGCTCAAGATTATAGAAGAAAAATTCTCTCTATAGTTCCTCTCTCTAGAGTTTCAGTGAATTCGTAAGAAAATAATGAAGGAATGAGCTTCTATTTATAGGAAAATGAAATGCATAGTAACTATGAACGGTCCAGATTGATTTACTTTAATCTGACGGTCCATATTTAAAGAAAAATCTTTTAAATAAATATAATATATTCTATTTATATAAAAAGATTTTTACTATGCAAACACTATGCAACACTATGCATAATAAAATATAATATATTCTATTTATAGAATAACTTTAATAAAGTATTCTGTTTTATATAAAAAGATGTTTATGTTTTATTATGTTAATAATAATCAATACCGTGTGTTACTATGCAACCACACGTATTACTGTACTTTTACTACCGAGTAGTTCAACAGTATCAACGGTAAAACTTTTGCTGTTATTTTTATAAAATATTTTTATCGTTTTCTCAATCCGACAAAAATTCCGTTGTGGGGTCCACCAATGATTGTACCGTCGTACGAATATTTTCTGAAAAAAAGAATATTTCCCGTGAATAGTAACTTATGAATAGTATTCCGACACAAAAAGTATCCCAAATACTCGAGTGAACAATACTAGAGTGAATAGTAATTTAGGTGAATAGTAACCCGTGAATAGTAACTCGTGAATAGTAACTCCGACACAAAAAGTGTCCCAAATACTCGAGTGAACAATACTAGAGTGAATAGTAATTTGGGTGAATGGTATCCCGTAAATAGTAACCCGTGAATAGTAACTCGTGAATAGTAACTTCGACACAAAAAATGTCCCAAATACTCGAGTGAACAATATTAGAGTGAATAGTGACTAGGTATTTTATGACAACTTGTTTACTTTAAAAAAAATCACATATCACCCTTAACATTAACCTTTTATCAATTTAACCATTTACCAAAATAGAAAAATTGAATACTTTTATTTCATAAAATTCGGGGTCTCACATACAATCTTTAATATACAACAAGAGAGCTGTGAGTTTCAATACAAATATTGTCTTCTAGACAATATCCACTCTCGGAATAAGTCCTCATTACATTTATTGTCACACTATTTAACAGAATAGTGAGGACTACTAATACTATCATCTGATCCATCACTCAGTTCCCCGACTCGTCCCAGCTATATTCTCATTTCCTGAAAAGAACAGTGAAAGAAAGGGTGAGCTCAACTAGCCTAGTAAGAAATATTATGACTAAGATAATGCAAAATAAATTATGATTAGCCTTAAACAGTGTTAAACTGATACAATATAACAAACATCAAGTTTAACTGCAGCGGAACAAGCAATTCATTAAAAGAGTCAAGTAGAGAATAAATTCTACTATCTTTTATGAATTAAAAGGTTTTTCATCACTGTTAACGCTGAGACTCAGCTTAATAAGTAATCCACATCATCGAATCACCCATGCACTACGGCCAAAGATATTTTTTAGTATCACGACCACAAATTATCCATGCACTACGGGCCAAGGACATTCGTGTATTCATTAATAGTCATGATCATGCCAACAACTGTCCATTAATGCACTACGGGCCAATAAGGACTTTTACCACATCATTTGTAACATTACGGTCATGATTACACCGAATAATCCCTAGTTATAATCATACCAAGTCCATCTATGCACTACATGCCACAGATGACTTTCAACAAAATATAAACATGAGGATGATGACAATGATATAAGAATTCAATAAAACAAATTTAAGAATTAATTAATCCAGAAACCAATAACGTCCAAATTATCAATATGATACTGCTTTGTGCAGTAAAATTCAAGAATGCTCAGAAGAATATTTCCATGAAAATATACTGGATGAAGCACAAATATCAAGGATATTCCACTAATTTTATGGAGTATAAAAGCCAAAACTTTAACCAACTGAGTATAATAAAGAATGAAATAATAAAAGAATTCACCAAGCATGCGATAGACCGCACAGACAGGTTATTCCCATAGAAAAATAAATAATGAAACCAGGTTGTGCATAAACGCACCGACAAGATATTCTAACAGAATAATAAATAATGGAACCAGGTTCGGCGTAAACGCACCGACAAGATATTCCAACAGAATAATAATGACGGAACCAGGTCCGACATAAAACGCACAGACAGGATATTCCAACAGAATAATAAAGAATGGAATAACAGAAGAATTTCTCCAAGTATAGGGTAGCCTGCGTATGCAGGTTATTCCAACAGAATAATAAATAATGGAATAACAGAAGTTCTCTTCATGAATATAAAAGAAATAATACCCCTTACCGTAAAAGAAACTGGATATAAGAGAATGGAAGTAGCAGAATATTTTTCTATAGTTTCTCTATAATTTTTCTATCTAGAGTTTTAGTGAATTTGTACGAAATAATGAAGGAATGAACTTCTATTTATAGAAGAATGGACTGCATAGTAACAAATTCATGAACGGTCCAGATTGATTTACTTTTAATCGGACGGCCCATATTTAAAGCAACATTTTTTAAGTACAATATAATATATAATATATATATTATATATATATCATGTGTCTAATTAATTCGCGGGATACACTCCCGTGACTTTCCTTTGCTTTTACTTTAATCAACATCATATATATATATATATATATATATATATATATATATATATATATATATATATAAACCATTACTTCAGTACCTTATATATATATATATATATATATATATATATATATATATATATATATATATATATATATATAATAATACTAATAATAACTCCCTCCCATATATCAGATTATCCACCCCCCAATAATTCATGCCAACTGTATATATATATATATATATATATATATATATATATATATATAATGAATAATTTTCTACCGGTTATTTTGAAAAATGGATAAATAGGGGGTCCATAAAATACGCCAAAATTCACAACAATTACTATAGAAATAATTGAACAAAACTGAGTGACTTCTCACGTAAGTATCAATAATCAATACCGTGTGCTACTATGCAACCACGCGTATTACTGTACTTTTAACACCAGGTGTTTCAACAGTTAACGGTAAAACTTCCGCCGTTATTTTCATAAAGTATTTTTGTCGTTTTCTCAATCCGACAATAATTTCGTTGTGGGGTCCACCGGTGATTGCGCCGTCGTACGAATATTCCCTATTAAAACGAATATTCCCCGACCAATCGAATATTATATAACAACTTGCGTACTTTGTAAAATTTATAAATATTACCCACAACTATAAAATTATATCAAATTTACTCTATAATATTCAAAAATGATATTTATAGAACATTCATCTTTATTAAAAAGTTGGGGTCTTACAAACAGAGACAAAATATTGCCTCCGACGAAAAATAAAATCTCTAAAGATCTGAATAGAATATATCTGAACCAACAGAATTAACGAAACAAATAGAAGAGTAAAAAATGAACTGAAGTAACTAACTCAATTAATTAAATTGAACAGAAACAAAAAGAACTGATACAATGAAATAATAGGCTGAATCAAATGGCTGAGTGTTATTTTATACCGCATGAGCTCAGAAATATACACTGCCACACAGGCAAGTCAAAATAATACCACACAGGCAAATCAAATAATGCCACATAGGCAAATCACACATTGGACCGCGAATCCAAATGCATACAAATCGGATAGGTGTGTTTGGCACAACATCACCAATTCGCAGAACAGAAAACTAGGGTTAACCCATATGCCTCCCACAACAAAACACCAAATGGCCCACTTCCTCCGGAGCCCAAACGGAGACGCCGTGGACTAATCACACTGCCACAGAAAGTGTCATGCCTCTCGTGCTAAGACGACATTCCTGTGGTACCCCCACAGGTGGTTATAGATCAGGTATACCCTACAGTATATTCTAACAAAAATATCATGTCACAACACATGCGACATAATACCAACAAAAGGGTTCCATATGTACATGTTGAACCAAATCAAATTCTAGTCACAAAGTTTCAAAAAGAAGGTAGCAACATGTACCGCTCTACAATTATCAAAATAAATAGTACTAAACATGATAACCTAATTCAAAGAGTACAAATACAAGTCATATGTATCAACTCTAAAATGAAACTAATATAATTATTTCACAGGAAACAATTATGTGAAATCATAACAGAATTCGAAATAAGAAAACAAACGAACAAATCAAATTTAACAAGAGTATCACTGAAAGAGTACGAAATCCGTACCTTAATATAGTACTAAAATAATTTACCGAAGCCAAATATCATCCGCTAGACCTTCTCAATCCAATCTATATAATTATCAAAATAATACGAGACCATTAATTAAATTACTAAATTATAAATTTTTATATTTTTCTCTTTATAACTTTAATAGTTTTACTATTAGCTCAGACACGCCCTCTGGAGTTAGGAATATGTTCAATACATTTTGTAATACAAAATATCATTTTAATTTAATATAGTTGGTGGTTTGGTGCTATAATAATATAAATGTAGTTTACTAATTCATAAAACCCCTTTACATTAATATCACATTTAGTATTCAAAGTTTCCTTTCTCTCCATTCCGTTTAGCCATTAAGTCAATTCTTTGAAATATAAGACTTGTATTGCACCAGTAGGAGTCTCTTTTAAATGATAGCAATATGTATGAGATTTTATACGGGACGATCTAAAAGTTACTAATATATGCCACAAAATTAAAACATATATTCAAAAATCGTGATGAAATAGAAGATTCATGAGAAGCATATTCATTCTCCTCATAATACTAAGCAAGTCTAATTATTGTAATATTATCTCAAAACTGTAATTATACGAACATTTTTTTATATATAGCCATGACATTGATTATTTGTATTATTGCATTTGAATTACCAACTAACTACTAGGATCAAGAAACCCATTGACTACAAAGATTCATGCTATCAATTTGTAAAGCAATACAAAAACAGGAAGCCTACCATTAAATTCTGCCCACGAACCGTAAGCATATATATATATATATATATATATATATATATATTATTTACGCATCAAGCCTCTAATAACCATTAATTTCCTTATCTCAAATACCATATATCCGAATTATAAACTAAAATTGTATTTATAAATCTGATTAATCCAATGACAAAATAGATTTTTAAGACAGATTGTAAGCACAACAATAAAGATAAATTGTAATTACAATAACACAATAATTATTTTGTATATAAAAAAATCCAATAATTACCTTTTATATTAAGAATATGATGAATAAAGTCTTAATAATCTTGTTCTCAAACCCTTTTAATTTCAGCCTCCGTCTATCTCTCTCCATCCACCTTTTCTTGCTTCGTTTGCTGCAGTACCAATCTTAGGGAAACCCTAACTTAATATATTAAATTTAGGCTTATTATAATTTTTTCTTAAACCTAACAATTAAAATTGGGCTCAACAAGTTTGACAACCCAAACTTAAATACTTAGAAATTAGTTTGACCTAATTAGTTTAAATGCCCAACTTAATGTAACCACATACTTATTAGCCCAAATAAATTAAAGGGTCCTTAACACTAATATACAACAATTAAAAAGTAATTACAAAAATAAAATATATACAATATAATTACAAAAATAAAACATACACAATAATACGTGCTAAAATCACGTGTCATTAACTCATACACGTCAGTTATCGACTTTCATATTTGCAATTAACCGCAGCTAAAATCATATAACTTTGAATTCGGAACAACAGATCAACAACAAATCTATCGGAGAAGACAAAAACTTCTGTCGCGACTCTGAGATAGGAGAAGACGAAACATTTTGTCACGACGTAACTCTGAAATCGGAAATAACATACATCATCAACAACTTCTTCAAGTTCAGTAACCAAAAACTTACAACAACTAAGTGATTGTTGATTACAAGATCAACAGCCCATTCGATACAAATATTTGAATATTGAGGTGTGTGAATTTAAAAGTTATATGCATATAGTTACCTATGGATACTACGAATTCCTATATTGGTTACCTTTCTTAATTTTTTCGCACTAAAAAATGGTCACAACGTAAGAATACGGAATTATTTAATTGAGTTCTACTGATTTTTTATTTTATTTTAATTGTTACTCATCAAATACATTGGTTACCTTCCTGCAACATGCTGTTTACTGTCTAATGCTATTTCGGTTATTGTGTAGCATTATGCTCTCTTGGTTACTGCATAATATTATTGTCTAACGCTGATTTGGTTACTGACTAATGCTGAATTGGTTACTTCAAAAAATTATATTGGTTACTGTCTAATGCTGACTTGGTTACTATCTAATGATGTCTTGGTTACTGCATAATGGTACTTACTAATGCTTACTTGTTTACTGACTAATAATGACTTGGTTACTGTGTAACATTATATTAGTTACTGACTAATTCTGATTTTGTCAATGTGTAACATTAAAATACTGCATAATCGTAATTACTAATGCTGACTTGGTTACAGACTAATAATGACATGCTGCATGAAAGTAACCAATGTAAACTGGTTACTGCTTAATGCTGTCTAGGTTACCTTCATGCAACATGCTGGTTACTTGGTTACTGTCTAATAATATTATTACAGTAACCAGCATGTTGCAGGAAGTTGACCAATGTATATTTATATTAATGGTTACTCATCAAATACATTGGTTACCTTCCTGTAACATGTTGGTTACTGTCTAATGTTGTCTTGGTTACTGTCTAATGCTGACTTGGTTACTGACTAAAGCTGTTTTGGTTACTTGTATATGTTATTTTGGTTACTGCATAAAATTACTGACTAATGCTGACCTAGTATAACATTACTCATCAAATACACTGGTTACCTTCATGCTACATGCTGGTTACTATCTAATGCATTGGTTACCAAGCATGTGGTTACCAAGCTTTAAGGAAAAATATTATGCAGTAACCAAAACAACATTAATCAGTAACCAATTAAGCATTATATAGTAACCATTATAATGTTACACAGTAACTAATACATCATTAGACAGTAACCAATACAGCATTAGACAGTAATCAAAATAGCATTAGACAGTATAATGTTACCCAGTAACCAATACATCATACCAAGATTTAACACCAATACATTTGATTGTTTCAAATTTTTAATTGAGTTCTTCTGATTTTTTTTATATTAATGGTTACTCATCAAATACATTGGTTACTAATGCTGAATTGGTTACTGTTTAATGCTGGCTTGGTTACTGCATAATGGTACTGACTAATGGTGACTTGGTTCTTTCCAATACTTATTCTGTCAACAGACAATGGAGATGATTCCAGTTGTACTTTATTTCAACGGCACATGGGTTGATAGTAACCAATACACCAAATTTGAAGTTACCGGCATACTAGTTCCATCAACTAGTTCGTTCAAAGAAATGCAAAACAAAATATACAGTGCATTACGGCTAGACACAAACGCAACAACATTGTCAATCAAATTTCAGATTAGAAGCGACATTCCACCGATTAGTATATCAGATGAAGCAACATTACAATTCTTTCTTGAAATGAGTAGAAAATCTGATGAACAAGGTAAATTCCCACTGATTATAGATATTGAACACAGAATAGGACGCACAACAATCTTGCATAACTTGACAAATGTAGAAGAATCTACAATTCACGATGTAACGCCAATCAGATCAACACAAGGGAATTGCTTACTAGTTCCACTAGCAAGACAATATTGCCAAATTGGAACGCAATATGCTGATCAGCTTGCAATGAAAATTATTGAACAACAACGAGACAGACAACATGACAAATCATACGTAGAAGAACGATATGATGATGTAATATCAGATTCGATTGAACGTGAAGTAAAATTACATCAAACCTACAAAGACAAAAAAATCATATCACAAGCTATGAGGCTGCATTCAATAAGGAAAAATAGACAACACAAAGTTCAACGAACAAGTTATAGAGACTTTGTGCTAGTGTGCGTATACGATGAAAATTGCCAATGGAAGATGAGAGCATCAAGTTTTTGGAAAATCAGTATGTTCAAGGTGAGAGAATTCAATGGCATCCACACTTGTTCAGTCAATGTATTGTTGGGAGACCACAAACAGGTAAATAGTGAGTTGGTCAGTGAATGCATAATGTAAAAATTAACAAATTTGAAGAAAATATACACACCAACGGATATTGTGGAGGATATGATGTCAAAATATAATGTGTCTATCTCTTACCAAAAAGCATGGAGATCGAAGGAGAAAGCGTTGGAAAAGCTGAGAGGAAATCCACACGACTACTCACTGATCCCATCATGGTTACACATGCTGAAGAAAACAAATCCAGGTAACACTTTAAAATATTTTATTGGTTATTCGTGATTAGTTGGATACCCAATTCAACTGATTTGGTTCCCAAGCATTAGTTAGTAATATTATGCAGTAACCAATACAGCATTAATCAGTAACCAATTCAGTATTAGACAGTAACCAATAGACTCTTACATAGTAACCAAGATAGCATTAATCAGTAACCAATACAGCATTAATCAGTAACCAATTCAGCATTAGACAGTAACCAATACACTCTTACACAGTAACCAAGACAGCATTAATCAGTAACCAGCATGTTGAATGAAGGTAACATATGTATATTTATATTAATGGTTATTCACCAAATACATTGGTTACCTTCGTGCAACATGCTGGTTACTGTATAATGCAGTCTTGGTCACTGTGTAACCATTATACTGTGTAATGCTGTCTGATACTGTCTTGGTTACTATATACTGATGTATTGGTTACTGCATAATATTACTGACTAATACATTGGTTACCTTCCTACAACAAATACATTGGTTAATTTTAATTTTGTTACTATCTTATTTACTGTCTTGGTTAACCAATATGACTAAATACAATGGTTACTATCTTGGTTACTGTCTAATGTTGTCTTGATTACTGACTAATGCTGTCTTGGTTACTGCATAACCACTCACTATTTGTGTTAGATGGATCATGCGAAAATATCTAATATATTTGTTACCTTCCTGCAACATGCTGGTTACTGTCTAATGATGTCTTTGTTATTGTGTAGCATTATTCTGTCTTGGTTAATGCATAATATTAATGTCTAATGCTAGCTTGGTTATTGCATAATCAGGTTCCGTCACAGCCCTTGAGTTGGAAAAAAATGGTCGTTTCAAGTATTTATTCTTTGCCATTGGAGCATCCATTCAAGCATGGCACCATTATTTTCCAATCATTGTAATCGATGGCACATTCATACAATCAACTTACGGGGGGACACTACTGATAGCAAGCACACAAGATACAAACCGAAACATTGTTCCGATTGCTTTTTCAGTAGTTGACAACGAAAATGAATTGTCTTGGAGATGGTTTTTCATAAATTTGAGAATTAGTTGTGGAGTTAGGGAAGGTCAATGTATTGTTTCAGATAGACATGAAGCCATTATACAAGGACTAAATTTTGTGTTTTCGGATGTCATGCATGGTTCCTGCACATATCATATACTAAAAAATACAAAAAACAGATTCAAAAAGAAAGGAGAAGAAGTTAAACAGGCTTACAACGGGGCTTGTAGAGCTTACACTGTTGAACAATTCAACAAACACATGGCTGAACTTGATGACATTGATCCTCGAATAAGGACATATTTGGAGGAAGAGGTCAAGTTGGATAGGTGCACCAGGCTCCATGGGACTGTAAACAGGTACTCAACAATGATTTCAAACACCGCCGAATCTATTAACAATGCAATCAAGTTTATCAGGGATCTTCCAGTTGCGTCAATGATTGAATTCCTACGTTGTCTGGTTCAAAGATGGTATTTCACAAACAAACAAGCAGCCATATCAACATTCACAACACTTTCAACAATAGCTGAGAGAAGGTTGCAATCTAATATCGTTAAATCAAAGATACTTAAGGTAATTAATACAAATTTTAAATTATTGCATCCTAAGTTGCTTTTGAATTTTATGGAGACCTATTTGTTCACTATTGGTTACCTGTATATGATGATAATTTTAACAATATTAAAAATAAATGCAATTATTACTGACTAGTACTAGCTTGGTTACTGACTAATGTTAACTTAGTTACTATGTAACATTATATTGGTTACTGACTAATACTGAATGGCTTACTGTGTAACAATATAATGGTTAGTGATTAATGCTGATTTGGTTACTGTGTAACGTTATACCGGTTACTGTTTAATACTGACTTAGTTACTCTATAAAATTATAATGTTATTGTGTTTTATAATTGTTTCTTTTATATTGGTGGTTACTTATTGACTACGTTGGTTACCTTCATGCAACTGTTAATCTGATTGTATACAATGGGTGTTGTGTACTAATTGTTTGCTTACTTTATATTTGGCATGCAACTGTTAATCTGATTGTATACATTGGGTGTTCTGTACTAGTTAATTGGTTACTGTATATTTGGTTGCTAAAGCATATTAATGTACATACTGATGTGCAAGTGGTTACATTTTTATATTCATGATTACATATAAGGTACAAATGGTTACTGTTCTGTAATATGTATGTACAACTGTGTTTTATGTTCTGGTTACTAACTTTATGTAATTCGGTTATTGGCTAACATTGATTTGTTTACTTTACTATATTTATTCTGTTTTCAGACAATGAAAATGATTCCAAGTAACACACTTACTTTGTGTTGTAGGTTGAGACATCAAACGTAGTGATTTTCACTGTTTACGATGTCTCTAAACAATATATTGTGGACATCGAACAAAAAACATGCACATGCCGTAAATTTCAATACCATGAGATGCCTTGTCCGCACGCTGCTGCTGTTATGAGCAAGCGAAATTTGAGCTGTTATGATTTTTGCTCAAAAAATTACACTAAAGCAACTTTGGTCGAGACATATTCAGCTTCCATCATGCCGTTAGATGACAAAGAAAACTGGGATGTATCAGAAGAAGTAAGAAACATATGTATAAAACCACCTACCACAAGAAGACCAGCAGGAAGACCAAAAAAAGGGAGGTACAAACACGGATCTGAAATCAAAATTCAAAACAAATGCAGCAGGTGCCAAGAAAAAGGACACAACAGGAAAACATGCAATAATCTCCCGGTTTTAAGACCCAAAAAAATGGGTCTGATATAGTGCAGTTAAATTAATAGTGTAAACACATTAATGTATAATTGTTTACTTTGAGTAACCATTAACGTCTTGGTTGGTAACATTTTTGATTGTGAACAGTAACCAAAATTGTTATTCATTAATATTTTGATTTCTGATTTCATTATGAGTTGCCAATATAAAGCAAACATATCAGTAATTACATAACAGTTTTTAATGGTAAGCATGTATAATAAACATCCAGCTTAGGCAAGCATGTATAATAAACAAATAATTACATAACAATTACCATAACAGTAACCACATAATTACATAACAGTAACCATACCAGTTTTTTATGGTAACCAAAACATAAACAACTTGTATATCCAGCAACATGTAATGAAAATGATATTGAAGTTTATTCAACCCATGTATACTCACACATGTACATTTAACAATTGATATATGTCCTGATACAAGTATTAACTTTCTGGTTACTATCAAAACGTTGTATGGTTACTATCAGTCTCATATCCCTCCAACAGTTTTTAATGGTAACCAAATAATTATATAACAGTAACCATCACAGTAACCACCTAATTTCATAACCGTAACCATACCAATTTCTAATGGTAACCAAAACATAAACAACCTGTGTATCCAGCAACCTATAATGAAAATGATATTGAAGTTTATGCAACCCATGTATACTCACACATGTACATTTAACAGATGATATATGTCCTGATACAAGCTTGTAACTCTCTGGTTACTATCAAAACATTATCTGGTTACCTCTTTATACATGATTGGTTACTAACTATATATTTCAAAATAATGGAACAAACATAACTTAAAAGAAAAAAAATACCAACAAACAAACAATATCTCTTTCATTACTGCTAATATAATCAAATATGTAATCCCATCTACATAAGATCTAATGAACATCACAAAATCATAAACCATACAAAAATGTTGTGAATATCTCCAAAAATAAAACTCATATCCCTCCAATTGTTTGTTCCTTGCATAAATATATAGGTTTGTGCATAACTTCTTCCAATACTGCGCAATGGGGAATGGAATAGGAATTTGATCAAACTTCTGGTGAATGACATGCTCAGCGAAACAAATTGTGAATATCCCACAATCACTGTACAAACAAACAAAAAATAACAAAAATAAAAAATAAACTCAACCTATATGTAATAATTAAACAAATGTAAATAATTTAACCCTTACCCCTTAACTTGTTCAGGAATCGCCTCTGCAAATTCCAACTCAATTATATCATCTTCCTCTTTGTTGCGATACGGTTCACTGCTAAAGTAAATGTCAGACCCATCCCTCCAAAAACCATTCTTGCGCATTAAAGTTGGAAGAATGAAGATGTACGGCTCACAACTTCCATAATTTTAGTTTGCATGGATTTCCTTTTTGGTTACAGAGAATTGTAAACAGTTAGACGCCTACGATGCACATCAAAAGTCAACAAGAACCAATGGTGTGGTGATGACATATGAATGGGGAACAACACATAGTCAACGTTCCTCCATGGTGTGTTGACATCCATAAACAGCCCATGTATGTATTCAGCAACATCACCCTCCCCAGACAGAACAATTTTATCTGCATTTTTATTTGTATATTCCTAAAAAAGAGCGGTGATCTTGCTATGAAACCAACAATCCGTGGTCGTTGCCCTTACAGGAACACTGTCGGAATGTCTGACCAGTTTACGTAAATAATACAACGCAACATTGATGTGCTGAACCAAAAAAAAGGATATTAACAGTTGCTGAAAAATGTAAGTATGTAATGAATGTAACTAAATAATGTAACCATAACTACAAAAACATAATTTTTAAAAAAAATACTCACATCGTCGTCTAACCACTGCCCATGAGTCTTTAATTTATAGAACCACATTTTTGATGATATTGGGATAGACCCAAATACAAAAGAAGGCATGATAATATCGTTCTTTTCGGGAAATTTGTCCGTCCTTCAATATAAAAGCATATTAGTATACACGCTAACATTAACAAATACCGTATTAGTATACACACTACTCAAAATCAAACTTGCACAGTCAATAATTAACATACTAATCAACAAACTTAATTTTAAACAGTACCTTGCTAACCAACAAATATTAAAATCATAACCATAGTCAAATAGTAACCAATACATAACTAATAGGTAACCAAAACATAAACTAATAGTAACTAGAATATAAAATAATAGTAACCATAACATTTATTTAATAGTAACCATAACATTTATTTAATATTAACATTTATTTAATATTTAATATTATGCAGTAACAAAAATAACATTAGTCAATAACCAATTAAGCATTATACAGTAACCAATATAATGTTACAAAGTAACCAATACAGCATTAGACAGTAAACAATACATCATTAGACAGTAACCAAAATAGCATTATACAGTATAATGTTGCCCAGTAACCAATACAACATACCAAAATCAGTAAACTAATCAACAACTTAATATGTTCAATATGTTCAATAATTAACATACTAATCAACAACTTAATTTTAAACATTAACCTGGTAACCAACAAATATTAAAATCATAACCATAATCAAATAGTAACCAAAACATAAACTAATAGTAACCAGAATATAACATTTATTTAATAGTAACCACATCATTTATTTAATATTTAGTATAATTCAGTAACCAAAACAGAATTAGCCAATAACCAATTAAGCATTATACAGTAACCAATATAATATTATACAGTAACCAATACAGCATTAGACAGTAACCAATACAACATTAGACAGTAACCAATATATCATTAGACAGTATAATGTTTCCCAGTAACCAATACATCATACCAAAATCAGTAAACTAATCAACAACTTAATATGTTCAATATGTTCAATAATTAACATACTTATCAACAACTTAATTTTAAACATTAACCTGGTAACCAACAAAAATTAAAATCATAACCATAATCAAATAGTAACCAATACATAGCTAATAGGTAACCAAAATATAAACTAATAGTAACCAGGATATAAAATAATAGTAACCATAACATTTATTTAATATTAACCATATGTTACTACAATAATACAAATTTATTTGTTTCATAAAAAACTATAGCATTGTTAACAACAAAAACAAACCTTTTTCTGTTGTTTAGTCCAATTTTGAACCATTGTTCAAACAATGCCTCTTCAAATTTTGAGGGCATATCCATGCATGATTTGGGGAATGCAGTTAGACGTGCAAGTGTTTGACTAGCACCCACTACAGTAGATGATGAACCAGTCGATCCAAACGCTGTTGTATATGGAGACCGCAAAATGGCACCCTTTGCAGGTTCACGGACAGGTCTACCACTGGCTTTGTGGACACTCTTCTCCAACTCATCACACTTAGCTATGTCTTGTGTGGTCAGAACCATATGACCAAGTGTATACATGCTTGCTGCCTCACCTTTCTTTCCCTTTTTCAATTGACATACAAAGGTAATATATACGATTAGATTTTCAATCCAAAAACATGCAATTAACTAATATATGCAATAACAAACTGACTGTACAACAACCAACAAACTAAAATGAACATGTTATACTAGTAACCTGAATAACATAAACTAGTAACCAAATCATAATATAATAGTAACCATAACACATATAATAGTAGTCAAAACACAATATAATGTTAACCAAATCACAATATAATGGTAACCAAATCACGATATAATGGTAACCAAAACATAGAGAGCATGTAAAAAAAATGATGGCACATAATTATAGCACTAACCTTATCAGTATCATACACAACAATCTCTTTCCCAGTGCATTGGCTTAATATGTCAAAAGATGGCATGTCATTATTATTGTCAATCTGTGCAAAATAAAGAACCATTTAATCATTAAAACAAAAGACAAATATCATATAACAAAACAAACAAATATGTCTAACCTTGACATTTTCTTCATCATCATTAATTTTTATTTCACGAGCTTCTACAACCATAACATCACGTTCAACTTCATTAACAATTTCAATAACATTCACATCCTTCTTCTCAACGAATATCAACACATCAACACCATCAGTATTCTTAATCAGATTTGAACCATCATCAACATCTTCATCAACACGTTCAACTTCATTACAAGTTTCAATTTCATTCTCACCCTTCTTCTCAACGTCATTCAACACATCATCACCATCATTATTCTTATTCACTTTTGAACCATCATCAACATGGAGCTCATCCACCATGACATCAGCATCCTCATCACCAGCTTCATCGACTTCATCACCTTCATCATCATCATCATCATTATCATCACCAGTATTGTCAGAATCAGAATCAGTATCACCATCAACCTTTTTGTCCCCAACGTCTTTGATCGCGCGTAACTCATCTTTAATAATGGACCTAAGGTCCCTGCATAACTGAACATGTAAAAGCTGCATTTCATCTTTAATATCAGTTCGCAACTTTCCAACTTCTTTCTTCAATTCAGAAACTTTCTTCTCCAACGGCCTAAACCATGCATCAATTGCTTCTTTAACAACATATATATCAACACCAATATTGTCAGCCTTCACTTTTTTTTCAACTTTCTTGTCACCATCCTTCCCATTAAAAAAGTGAAGCCCACCCAAATCAAGCCGATCCTTCTCCTCGGCCGTGGGAATCAAACTATTTATCCTCAGCTGAAAAATAATAAGTACACTTTAGTATATGATCTAACAACCAATGTACAATTACAGTAAAATAAACATTAAATAAAGAATCATAAAACATAATCAGTAACCAAATACATATATACAGGTAACCAAATGTATAATAAGTAGTAACCAAATAAATGTATAAAGGTAACCAAATATGTATATTCGGGTAACCAACAACATTGTTATTAGTAACCTGAATGTAATCTAATCAGTAACCACATGTGAATATTCAAGTAACCAAAAACACTGTTATTATTAACACGCATATAAAATAATCAGTAACCAAACGCGTATATAAAGGAAACTAACTACTTTGTTGATAGTAAACTTCACAAAATATTTTCAGTAACCAATTATATAACTAAAGGTAACCAATTACATTCTTAGTAGTAAAACATCATACCTGTCCGGAACAAAAAACTAAATCATTCAACTTGTCATTTGAAAGGGGCTACATTAGCTCCTTCTATCTAAATAAACGGACATCCGACGGATGCTCGTCATTGCATATACCCCGAATTTTGAATGTCGAAATAGTTTCAAACATAAAAACTTGGAATACATAAGGAATCCCATTCAACTTGTACAATTTGGTGTAATGATCCATGTAAAAATTATATGTTGAAGCACCATTCCTTCCTTTCTTCAAACGCCCCTTCAAAGCATTGCACAAAGAGTACTTTGTCATCTCAAACGTAACTTTCCCCCAAGGAAAACTACTAACATCACCATAACACAAAAAATTAACCATTGCCCCATCCACATAATTTTCAGAAACTGTGGATATAATAAAATTAAAGACTAAAAAAATCATTGACATCTTAATAGCCTCGTCATCATCATCAAAAACTGCTTTCCTATATATCCTACCTATACTACTATGTGTTACAGCTTCGTCCCCAAAAAACTTACCAATAAGCATACTCTCCATACCTTTATATGCAGTTATATCATCCTCACCTTGCCATCTCAACCCAGATATTAGACAAAACTTAGGAAAACCAAACTTGACCCTTTTCTCCCAGAACAAAAATCACATTTCACCGTCATCCCTCTGATGAACCTCCCTTACAAGAGCGTGGTGAATAATCTGGGAATACATTTGGTGCTCACCAAACTCTAGAAAATTCTCAAAACATGTTGCCTTAAACTTATCCAGTTGACTCTGATTCAATTTATTGGCAATAATGCTGGGGACTTCCATGTCGCACCAATATATAACTTTTCCAGTGAATTTTCTATTGCATTCCTCATAATAAAGATCCCATAACTGCAAGTAAACAAAATTAGATTTGCAAAGTTAACCAACCAGTTATATGATAGTAACCAAAACAACATGGACAATTAACCAAAACAACATTAGTCAGCAACCAATTAAGCATTATACAGTAACCATTATAATGTTACACAGTAACCCATACAGCTTTAGACAGTATAATGGTTAGACAGTAACCAAGACAGCATTAGACAGTAATCAAGATAGCATTAAACAGTAACCAACATGTTGCATGAAGGTAACCAATGTAAATTGGTTACTGATTAATGTTGTCTTGGTTACCTTCATGCAACATGCTGGTTACTGTCTAATGCATTGGTTACCAAGCATGTGGTTACCAAGCATTAGTCAGTAAAATTATGCAGTAACCAAAATATCATTAGTCAGTAACTATTTAAGCATTATACAGTAACCAATACAGCTTTAGACAGTTTAATGATTAGACAGTAACCAAGACATCATTAGACAGTAACCAAGACAACATTAGACAGTAACCAGCATGTTGCATGAAGGTAACCAATGTAAATTGGTTACTGATTAATGCTGTCTTGGTTACCTTCATGCAACATGCTGGTTACTGTCTAATGTATTGATTACCAAGCATGTGGTTACCAAGTATTAGTTAGTAATATTATGTAATAACCAAAACAACATTAGTCAGTAACCAATATAATGTTACACATTAACCAATACATCTTTAGAAAGTATAACGGTTGGACAGTAACCAAGACAATATTAGACAGTAACTAAGATATTATTAGACAGTAACTAGCATGTTACATGAAGGTAACCAATGTAAATTAGTTACTGATTAATGCTGTTTTAGTTACCTTCATGCAACATGTTGGTTACTATCTAATGCACTAGTTACCAAGCATGTGGTTACCAAGCATTAATCAGTAATATTATGCAGCAACCAAAACAGTAATTAGCCAGTAACAAATTAAGCATTATACAGTAACCAATATAATGTTACACAGTAACCAAAATAGTCTTAGACAGTAACTAATACATCATTAGACAGTAACCAAAATAACATAAGACATTATAATGTTACTCAGAAACCAATACATCATACCAAAATCTAACACCAAACATTTATATAATCGTAACAATAACAAAATTTAAATTAACACACCTTTAAAATTCTTTGTGTTGGAATTATCTTCTAGATAAGCACTTGACCTTCGTTCTTAATAGGGACATCAAAATCAGAATCTAATTGCACTTCGGAATGTTTGATATCACTATGTATCACCAAACTATTCTCATTCTTTCTCGATTTATGACCTACATCATTACCCTTCTGCTTCCCCTTGCTCTCCACAACAAACTTCTTTAAGTCCTTAACAAAATCACCCTCCATGATTCTTTTCCTCTTTTCCTCCTTCTTCCTTGTATCAACCATTCTATACAAAACATAAAAACAACACAAACCCAAACAATGAATACTCCATTCTGTTAGTAAACAACTTTAATAGATAATACATTAAACTATTTAGAAAATACGCACTCGAAACAATAATAAACACCAGAGTCGATCAATGGAGAAGAATAGCCCAACTGAACCAGACTGCAACAGCGATAACGAGTAACAACGAAGATGGCGAACAACTAAACGAAGATGGCGAACAACTAAACGAAGATGATAACGAGTAAAGATCACGAAAATGCCGGAAACGATCAATATAGATGAAGAACACACGAACAGAATAGAGAAATAAGGGTTTCAGTATGCAGAAGGGTTTGTAACTGAAGAGTCCCAAATAAATGATAGATGGCGGTTATCACGCCTTTCAAAAAATTCAACCCTTTGCCATGTCAGCACATTAATATTAATCCCTTAAATTAAGGACTCTTGATTATATTAGTATTGTAAATATATATGATGAAGTATCATATTTTTGTAAATATTTTATGAATGTATAATTTTTGTAATTACTTTTAAAAATGTACTATAATATGTAATTGTTTCTAAATTAAATAACAAGTTTGACTCAAATAAATGACAAAGTCCAAACAATATGTTTTAAGAATATAAAATTTTATTTATTTATTTATTTATTTTTTTCGGATTTTACATTAATTCTCTGCACCGAATATACAAATATACGGAGGAGAGGCTTGTGTATTTTGTTTTGTGTAATAATTTTGTTTATAAATTTGGATGTGACGCATCTTAATTTCAGGTGGGAATGGAATTTTGGGCGAGATGGGCGCACAAAGCGCTGGGGCAATTATTTTATTATTGCAATTATTATTATTATTTAAAATTTTAATTATTATTATTTTAATAATAATAATAATTATTATTATTGTTGTTGTTGTTGTAATAATAGTGTATTATCTTCTTTTTGGTCACTGTATTATTACAATAATAATACAGTGTATTTACGGCTCAATTTTAACTACCAAATTACAAATCTAGAATAGATAATTAAAATATCCTACTAATGATGCCAAAATTTATTATTTTTCCAATACGGTACGCATTCATGAATTATTATGCGGTTATTCTGCTATACAATTTAGACTAACCTCTTCCTTATTTTTATTTTCAATTTGGAATAAACCTCTTCCTATTTGATTCATCGTCTAATTTGGAATAAACCTCTCCCTCTTCCTATTTGATTCACATACAAGAAGATATTATTATAATTATAATAATAAAATAATTTTATTATTACAATAATAATAAGTATTATTTAAAATTTTAATTATTATTATTATTTTAATTATTTAAAATTTATTATTATTATTACAATAATAATTATTACAATAATAATTATTACAATTATTATTATTATTATTATTACAATTCTTAGTACAGTGACCAAAAAGTGTATCTCATCTTCACATGCATAGAAACGATGCTAAGTGGTTTAAATATTACTGTTACATAAATTTTAACATGATAGGTAGTTGGTCTAGTTGTTTTTGTTGGAATATAAGATTTCTAATTTGGGGAGGTCTGGAGTTCGACACTTGTGAGCAATATTTTCTTTAAGGAAATTTTTTAAGTCAGCAATCCGTCTGTTTTTTCGGACGGAAATTAAAAATAATGATCATTTTGTAATTTTTGAGAGTACAGTTATTCGATTGTAACAAAAAAAATTTCGGTAACCACAATGAAAATCGGACCCTAGTACAGTGACAAAAAAATGTATTATCCCTGTCATGTTCCCATATTTTTTGTCATATTATTAATATTACCTCCAGTACTTTTATAAACACAAGAATATATTTAGTCTCATTTTCATTTTGTCAACCAAAGTACTTTATTTTCAATTTCATTGAAATTATTATGAAAATTATATTCTTGAAAAACATTTTCTGCAAAAAGTTTTTCCTTAAATCAAAGAAAATATATATAACCTAAAAAATTCATATATATACATCTGACTAGAATTTTTTCTCCAAAATCCCACTCTTTCAAACTATAAGAGCATATTTCAAAACATGAATATGTAGGATGCTCTGAATAAGACATTGATAAAGTTTAGAGTATATGATTCCCACCATAACCTTTTACTTGTTTCCTCTCCTTTAATGGGAATTCCCCAACTGCCTACTTGATTGGATAGAGTCTAATTTTGATGTCACATTTTTTATTTCATCCGTTAATATTCTAATCTCATGTATTACAATCATTTAATCTTTATTTATTTATCTACAGAGTGAGACGATAGATGTGAATGCACGTGGTGAGACAGAAAAAGAGAAATGATATATCTTGTAACTTCATGCATGAACTTTTTTATTATTATGTAAATAATTATTATTTTTTTTTTTTAATATATAATACAATGGACCAACTTTATATATATTCCTACTACTAAAATATGCTCGGCAAAAATACATAACAGAACTTAACAAAAAATAGATATTAAATTTAAATTCAACAAAATGGAGCAGTAGAAAGAAAGCAGCCATCTTTGGTTGATACCGTCTTCCACTTACCGGGCCCTCTTAGGCTTTTATTCTTGTCAAGATGGTGGAGTAGGTGTTCAAACTTTCCCATGCAATCTGTCAACCAAGATTTGAACAATCAAACAAACTAATATATGATTATCCTGCATGTCCATTTGAATTCCTTATAAGTAAATACCAGTTCGACTCGAGCCAGATTTGAGAATTAATATGTTATTTCAAGAGTATTAAGTTGGGTTATTTTGGGACTTAAAAGGTCATGACATGACTTGTTAGTACGTATGATCTATAGACATATTAAGTTTCAATCAAAACATGAGTATCAACTTAGGTTATCTAAATTTATTACAAACTAACTCAAAAGACTACTCCCCTTTTTTAAATGTCGTTTTAAAGAAGTGTTTTTGTCTCTTAATATTTGTTATTTAAAAATTTCAAGTATGCATAATTAATTGCTTACTTTCTAATATTATTTAAGTATTAAATATAAATTTGGTTCTCTTATTATTTTCTGCCCAATAAATAACTCTTTTTTTTCAATATAAAGTATAGGCAATTGATATTATATAATTATTTTCTTAATATTTGTGCACAACTCTAAAACGACGTATAATATCCTTGATAGCAGGTATGTGAACTTATAAAGAATTTAATACGTAGTACACTACAAGAAATAAGGCAATTTTCGACGGAAGTTTTCGTCGGAATTAAGGCTATTCCGTCGAGAATACCTTAATTCCGATGGAAAATTTCGTAGGGAATTCGGTCGTATTTAGGGGTGTCGAGCTTAATTTTGTCACAAAATCGGTCGGAAATCTTTATTTACGACGGAATTATTGCCGACGAATTTTTCGTTTGAAGTACGGCAACCTCGACGGAAGTGGTATCCGTCGCATAAAACGTGCCATGTGGACATCCTGAAAAATGAGGGAATATTTAATTCCGACGGAAATTCCGTCGGAAGTAGGTACTAATCCGTCGGAAATAAATTATTTTGTAATAAATGACATTCCTTAATTCCGACGGAAATTCCGTCGGTTATACCTTATTCCGTCAGAAATAAATATATTTTTTAATATTTTTTTATTTTTACATTTTTTCAGGTTTTTAAACCACATTTTTGTACCTGTAACAATACACAACCAACAACCAACAACAATACACACAACCAACAACAACAACAACATATCCAACAACCAACAACAACATATACCATAATCAACCCATAATATAACATTGTATATACTTTTCTTCGAATACATTCTAACGTTAAATAACAATACCAATTACAAACTAAACTACAAAGAATAACAAAACACATCCACAAAACTTATAAAGTACAATGATGTATCTTATAAACTTCGATAAAAAACTAAACTGCAAAAAAAAAAACTACAAAGATATAAACAATAATCATGTACAAATAACAATGCTGTTTAATTTATATGTACACTGTACTTTAATATAGTATAACCTGTAAACTACAACGAACAATGATATGGCACCGAATTATAATTAAAACATATACAATGTTTTACAAAACATCTAAACAGATATATAAGATAAAGTATATATCAACCTAAACTAGTACTACCACCAGTAGGATCAGCATCATCTGGCGGGGGTCGACGATGAGTATCGTCACCCTGTTGATATAATTAAAAATATAATCCATTATTTCGTACGAGAGAATTAAATAACATGTAGATTGTGGGCCCAAGTGCAAATTAGGATTCACCTGACCTAATTGAATTAAATGCACAATTAGGGTTCCACGACCTCATTAAATGTGAGAATTAGGGTGTGCGTGGCCTAATTGAATGAAGATGGAAAAGCCAAAAATAAAAGTGGACCCGGGAGAAGCCTCCATGTAGGACTGAGCAAAAAAACAGGTATAACCGAATTACCGAACCGAAATAATTTAACCGAATTTTTTTGATAATTCGATTATTTTTAACATTTCGGTTATATCCGAATTTTTTTACGATTTTTGGTTAGTTTGTACGGGTTTTACTTTTGGGTTTTTCGGTTAAACCGAATAGTCGAACAAATCTTTGCAAAGTTGAAATAATAATATAACCGAACAAAGCACTTAAATTAAAATAATAATATAACTACATATTTACTTTACTAAATTACTACCCGATAGCCCACTCTGAATTGAAGTCTCAGATCTCGAACTCTCAAACCCAGACCCAGATCTCGAACTCTCAAGTCTCAAACTCAAATCTCGAACTCTCAAGTCTCAATCTCTTATTGGCCGACGTCGACGGCCATCGCCTCATCGCCTTCGGCGCGACGGTCCTTCATCTTGAACTCTCAATCTCTCAAGTCTCAAGTCTCATCCACCATCCGGTACGAATTTTCCTTCAACTTTGAGAAGACACATTCTTTGGCTTACTGAACTTTTCTAAACTGCATCTTAAGTATTTTTGAGTCATTCGGATGCTCTGAATTTTCTATGCAATTATCTTGATGGGTCTAAGTCTTCAGAGTGGTGTTTCAAATATTTCTAATTTTAATGAGCAAATAAATTTGAGTCACTTTTTGAATGATTGTCTCATAACATAGGAAGAAGGTAGTTAAACATCTTCTTGTGGTCTCATTCACGAAAAAAATTAAAAAAGATAAAGAATGGGGATTTTTCTAAATAGAACCTATTTTCTGCTCATATAGGTTTATATTTTTATTGCCCAGAATGATACATAGTGGTGGTATGATTGAAGTTTGATAAAATTCAACTCTAAATTACATTAATTTCTTGAAATCAAACCTTCAGATGAATTCAATTTGAATTTTCGCCCCATAGTTGGAGATTGTGAATTATGTAACATATTCTTTGTTGTCTAAGCAAGCCGAGGACACACAATCTTTGTCCCAGCATTTTTTCTTAATTCTGGTGAAAATTTAAATAGATTTCACCACAATTTAAGTTCTAAAATTAATTTCCCATTTCACCTGTTAAAATGGGAAAAATACACAGGGTCTATCTCTAAAATGCTTTTAAGCCATTATTTTTCCCTTGTAATAAGCCTTTCTATGCATATTCACTTTGGCTGCACATGCATAAGTGTCTGCACATACAATGCATGTAAGACCCCAACTTTTTAATAAAGATGAATTTTCTATAAATATCATTTTTGAATATTATGGAGTAAATTTGATATAATGTTATAGTTGTGGGTAATATTTATAAATTTTGCAAAGTACGCAAGTTGTTATATAATATTCGATTGGTCGAGGAATATTCATTTTAACAGAGAATATTCGTACGACGGCACAATCATTGGTGGAACCCAAAATAAAATTATTGTCGGATTGACAAAACGACAAAAATACTTTATGAAAATAACGACGGAAGTTTTACCGTTAACTGTTGAAACACCCAGTGTTAAAAGTACAGTAATACGCGTGGTTGCATAGTAGCACACGGTATTGATTATTGATGCTTACGTGAGAAGTCACTCAGTTTTGTTCAATTATTGCTATAGTAATTGTTGTGAATTTTGGCGTATTTTATGGGCCCCATATTTATCCATTTTTCAAAATAACCGGTAGAAAATTATTCATATATATATATATATATATATATATATATATACGGTTGGCATGAATTATTGGGGGGGATAATCTGATATGTGGGAGGGAGTTATTATTAGTATTATTATATATATATAAGGTACTAAAGTAATGGTTTATATATATATATATATATATATATATATATATATATATATATATATATATATATATATATATATATATTAATTATATTATATTATATTTTATTTAAAATATTTTTCTTTAAATATGGACCGTCCGATTAAAAGTAAATCAATATGGACCGTTCATGAATTTGTTACTATACAGTCCATTCTTCTATAAATAGAAGCTCATTCCTTCATTATTTCTTATGAATTCACTAAAACTCTAGAGAGAGAAATTATAGAAAAGTATTCTGCTACTTCTCTACTCTTATATCTAGTTTCTTTTACGGTAAGAGTATTATTTCTTTTGTATTCATGAAGAGAACTTCTGTTATTCCATTATTTATTATTCTGTTGGAATAACCTGTATACGCGGGCTACCCTATACTTGGTGAAATTCTTCTGTTATTCCATTCTTTATTATTCTGTTGGAATATCCTGTCTGTGCGTTTTACGCCGGACCTGGTTCTGTCTTTATTATTCTGTTGGAATATCCTGTCAGTGCGTTTACGCCGGACCTGGTTCCATTATTTATTATTCTGTCGAAATATCCTGTCGGTGCGTTTACGTATGACCTGGTTCTATTATTTATTTTTCTGTTAGAATAACCTGTCTATGCTGTTTATCGCATGCTTGGTGAATTCTTTTGTTATTCCATTCTTTATTATACTCAGTTGGTTAAAGTTTTGACTTTTATACTCCATGAAATTAGTGGAATATCCTTGATATTTGCGCTTCATCCAGTATATTTTTATGAAAATATTCTTATGAGCATTCTTGAATTTTACTGCACAAAGCAGTATCATGTTGACAATTTGGATGTTATTGGTTCCTGGATTAATTAATTCTTGAACTTGTTTTATTGAATTCTTATATCATTGTCATCATCCTCATGTTTATATTTTGTTGAAAGTCATCTGTGGCATGTAGTGCATAGATGGACTTGGTATGATTATAACCAGGAATTATTCGGTGTAATAATGACCGTAATGTTACAAATGATATGGTAAAAGTCCTCATTGACCCATAGTGCATTGATGGACAATTGTTGGCATGATCATGACCATTAATGAATACACGAATGTCCTTGGCCCGTAGTGCATGGATAATTTGTGGTCATGATACTAAAGAATATCATTGGCCATAGTGCAGGGGTGATTCGATGATGTGGATTATTTATTAAGCTGAGTCTCAGCGTTAACAGTGATGAAAAACCTTTTAATTCATAAAAGATAGTAGAATTTATTCTCTACTTGACTCTTTTAATGGATTGCTTGTTCTGCTGCAGTTAAACTTGATGTTTGTTATATTGTATCAGTTTAACACTGTTTAGCTAATGATAATTTATTCTGCATTATCTTAGTCATAATATTTCTTACTGGTCTAGTTGAGCTCATCCTTTCTTTCACTGTTCTCTTCAGGAAATGAGAATATAGCTGGGACGAGTCGGGGAACGGAGTGATGGATCAGATGATAGTGTTAGTAGTCCTCACTATTTTGTTAAATAGTGTGACAATAAATATCATGAGGACTTATTCTGAGAGTGGATATTGTCTAGAAGACAGTATTTGTATTGAAACTCACAGCTCTCTTATTGTATATTAAAGATTGTATTTGTATTCTGTACCATGTATTTGGCGACTCAGAATAGGTGATGTATACCTATTTTGGGGGGTCCATAAAATACGCCAAAATCCGCAACACTTACTATAGCAATAATTGAACAAATCAACACCCAGGATAATGTGCATCAGGAAGGCAATAATCCTCAGGTGAACAACAACACCGACCAAATGGCGAACGACGGAATGTTTAGGAGCTTTCTGCAATTTGTACAACATCAGGCAAGAGAGACTCCTGTCTAAAATGTAGGTAGAAACACTAGAAACTCTCGGACGGTCACCGCTAAACAGTTCAAGGAGCTGGGACCACCGGAGTTTATTGGAGAGCCAAAACCACTTAAGGCGGAAGCATGGATAAAGCAGATCACCAAGATATTTGATGTCTTGGGATGCTCCGAGAAGCAAAAGGTTCCCTTCGCCACCTTCATGTTACGTGAAGAGGCAGATTACTGGTGGGAATCTGTAAAACGTACCCAGCTTGACGCACTCAAGATGTCTTTGGAGAAGTTCCAAGAGCTATTCCACGACAAGTACTTTTCCAAAAGTATTCATCACATAAAAGAGGTAGAGTTCATCAAGTTGGAGTAGAATAATATGACCGTGTCACAGTACGAAGCGAAGTTTGCTGAGTTGTCTCGGTTTGCATCCCACTTGGTGGATAATGAAGAGAGAATGACGCAAATGTTTTTAAGAGGTTTAAAGTCGGAGATACGTCAACATCTTATTTCTCATAAACTGTGTTTGTATTCAGATGTTGTAAATAGGGCTCAGTTAGTAGAGCGTGATAACAAGTCAACGCAACCAAAAGAGAGCAGCCGACAAAATGATAATACCAATAAGAGCAGTCATCGAAGCGGTGACAACAAGCGTGGAGGGAATCAACAGGCCAGAAATGGTAATCACTTCGATGGTAATCAGGGCCAAAGCAATAAGAATGGACATTTCAAGAAGAGGAGATTCAACAATGATGGAAAGACGTCAGCACCAGCACCCGTTGTTAAGAAAGGAGAACGACCACCTACCATATGCTTCAAATGCGGAAGGGAGGGACACATCAGTCCAAACTACGCGATACCGTCCAAAGCATGTTATAATTATGGAAGAGAAGGTCACCTAGCCCAATTTTGTCGTTCACCGAAGACAAGTTCAGCTAGGATGGAGGCACCAAAGGCCGTCCAAAAAAAGTCAAAGCCGGTAGTACAAGGGAGAGCGTTTGTAGTGACCTCCCAAAAAGTAAGGAACCCGAACGACGTCATCACGGGTAAGCTTATCATAAACTCTAGTGAAGTCTATACCTTATTTGATACCGGTTCTATCCATTCTTTTATTTCTCCTACTTGCGCTCAATGATTAAATTTAACTCCGGAGAAATTAGACTTTGACTTATCTGTGAAAACTCCGTTGGGAGAAACGTTTATTACATCCACTGTTTATAAGTCTTGTTTGGTTCAAATCGGTACCCTCACATACCTGTCGATCTAATTTCATTAAAAATACTTGCATTTGATGTGATTCTAGGGATTGATTGGTTAACTACTCATCATGCAAAAATTAATTATTTTCGTAAGATTGTTAGCTTTCATATTCCTAACCAACCTATTATGCGAATTCAAGCAACCAAACCATTAAAATCAATCACTGTCATCTCAAGCCATAAAGCTATTCGTTTATTAAAAAATGAATGTCAAGCTTTCTTAGCTCATGTCACGGATCTAAACAAAAATACGTCAGTTTTGAATGATATTTCTATTGTTAATAAATTTCCTGACGTATTCCCTGAAGAACTTCCTGGCCTACCCCTAGAGCGTGAAATTGAATTTTGTATCAACCTTGAACCCGGTACAAAACCCATTTCCAAAGCCCCATATCGAATGGCTCCTATTGAACTTCAGGAGTTAAAGACCCAACTGCAGGAATTGTTAGACATTGGCTTTATTCGTCCTAGTACTTCTCCTTGGGGTGCTCCTGTTCTATTTGTGACGAAGAAAGATGGGAGTATGCGACTTTGTATTGATTATCGGGAGTTAAATCATGTCACCATCAAAAATAGGTACCCATTGCCACGTATTGATGACCTGTTTGACCAGTTGTAAGGAGCCAAATTCTTTTCAAAGATTGATCTTCGTTCTGGATATCACCAATTGAAGATTAGAACTGATGACATTCCAAAGACGGCTTTCAGAACTCGGTACGGGCATTATGAATTCCTAGTCATGTTATTTAGATTGACTAATGCTCTTGCTGCCTTCATGGATATGATGAACCGAGTATTCAAGGAATATTTGGATCACTTTGTGGTCGTTTTTTTTAATAACATCCTTATTTATTCCAAAAGCTGTGAAGATCATGAGCAACACTTGAGGCTGATACTCCAAAAGCTTCGTGAATACAAGCTTTATGCCAAGTTGAAGAAATGCGAGTTCTGGCTTGAGGAAGTAGTATTCCTTGGGCACGTGGTATCAAGTCATAGAATATCTATTAACCCAGCAAAGATTGAAGCTATTCAAAGCTGGGAGCAATCTAAATCAGTGACCGAAGTACGTAGCTTTCTCGGCTTAGCTGGTTATTATCGGAGATTGATAGAAGGGTTTTCTCGAATCGCTACTCCACTAACTCAGCTGACTCAAAAAGATACAAAGTTCGATTGGAGTGAGGAATGTGAGAAGAATTTTCAAGAACTCAAGAGGAGACTCATTTCAGCACCTGTTCTGACAATACCATCTGGGTCGGAGGGATTTGTCATCTACAGTGATGCTTCGGGCAAATGGTTAAGATGTGTTCTTATGCAACATAGAAAAGTCATAGCCTATGCCTCAAGACAACTCAAACAATATGAGAGAAATTATTCTACTCATGATCTGGAGTTGGCAGCTGTTGGTTTCGCACTTAAAATTTAGAGGCATTACTTGTATGGAGAGAAAGTGGAGATCTTTACAGATCATAAAAGCCTCAAATATTTCTTCACTCAAAAGAAACTCAACATGCGACAACGACGTTGGCTTGAACTATTGAAAGATTATGATCATACCATCCAATACCATCCTGGAAAAGCGAACGTGGTAGCTGACACATTGAGTAGAAGATCATATGCGGGTACGAGTGCGATATTGTCAACGCAAAGGCCCATTTTGTGTGACTTGCAAATGATGGAGATATAGTTAAAGACTCCAAGGACCCATGTGATGATGGCGAATATACGAGTAGAACCGACTTTAATTGATAAAGTTAAAGCTGCTTAAGCTACAGACCTGGAGCTGATGCGTATGAGGAAGAAAGTGCAAGAAGGTGCTATGCCGAAAGCAAGAATCGATGAAGAAGGAATACTTCAAGTCAACTCCAGACTTTGTGTTCCTAACGACCCTAATTTAAAGTATAAAATCATGATGGAGGCGCACAACACACCGTTTGTAATCCATCCTGGGAGTACCAAAATGTATCATGATCTTCGTCATACATTTTGGTGGAGTAATATGAAGAGAGAGATAACGTTGTTTATATCAAGGTGTCTAACTTGTCAACAAGTTAAGGCAGAGCATCAAGTACCAAAAGGCCCATTGCAACCACTTGAAATTTCAGAATGAAAGTGGGAGCACATTACCATGGATTTCGTTACTGGTCTTCCCAAGGTTTTTCAAGGCATGGATGCAATTTGGGTCATTGTTGATAGATTGACCAAGTCTGCTCACTTCTTACCTATACGAGAAACTTATACACTTGAACATCTTGCTCGTATGTACATAAATAAGGTTGTAAGATTACATGGTATGCCAGTATCCATAGTTTCTGATCGAGACCCAAGATTCACTTCACGATTTTGGGTTAGTTTACAAAAAGCTATGGGCACGAATTTACGATTTAGTTCGGCATATCATCCTCAGACGGACGGACAATCAGAGAGGACTATTCAAACTCTTGAAGATTTATTAAGACTCTGTGTCCTTGACTTCAAGGGAAGTTGGGACAAGTTCATACCATTGGTGGAGTTTTCATACAACAACAGTTATCAAGCAAGCATTGGCATGACTCCATTCGAGGCATTATATGGAAGAAAGTGTCGTTCTCCAGTATGCTGGGATGAGGTGGGTGAAGCAACGTTGTTGGGACCGGAGTTGGTACGTATGACTACGAAAAAGATTCAAACGATCCGACAACGTATAAAAACCTCACAAGATCGACAAAAAAGTTATGCTGATCTTCATCGAAAGGATGTGGAATTCGATATTGGAGATCATGTGTTCTTACGTGTTGCTTCATGGAAAGGAGTTACGAGATTTAGAAAGAGAGGAAAGCTCAATCCTCGATTCATCGGTCCATTTTTAATCCTCGATCAAGTAGGAACTGTGGCATATAGACTCGCTTTACCGCTAAGTATGTCTCGTGTTCATAACGTTTTTTACATATCCATGTTACGTAAATATGTGGAAGACCCAAACCACATTATTGAGTTAGAACCGGACGAAATAGCAGAAGATTTGACGTATGAAGAGGTTCATGTTCAATTCTTGGATAAGAAGGATCATATTCTATGCTCCAAGGTTATACCTCAAGTCAAAGTTTTATGGAGGAACCACGATGTTGAGGAAATGACCTGGGAGTTAGAATCTGAAATGAAATCAAGGTATCCTTACCTCTTCGACATACCAGGTACGTACCTTAATTTCGAGGGCGAAATTTCATAAGAAGGGGAGGTTGTAAGACCCCAACTTTTTAATAAAGATGAATTTTTTATAAATATCATTTTTGAATATTATGGAGTAAATTTGATATAATGTTATAGTTGTGGATAATATTTATAAATTTTACAAAGTACGCAAGTTGTTATATAATATTCGATTGGTCGGAGAATATTCGTTTTAACAGGGAATATTCGTACGACGACACAATCATTGGTGAATCCCACAACGGAATTATTGTCGGATTGAGAAAACGACAAAAATACTTTATAAAAATAACGGCGGAAGTTTTACCGTTAACTGTTGAAACACCCGGTGTTAAAAGAACAGTAATACGCGTGGTTGCATAGTAGCACACGGTATTGATTATTGATGCTTACGTGAGAAGTCACTCAGTTTTGTTCAATTATTGGTATAGTAATTGTTGTGAATTTTGGAGTATTTTATGGACCCCCTATTTATCTATTTTTCAAAATAACTGGTAGAATTATTATTATTATTATTATTATATATATATATATATATATATATATATACGGTTGGCATGAATTATTGGGGGGGGGGGGATAATATGATATGTGGGATGGAGTTATTATTAGTATTATTATATATATATAAGGTACTGAAGCAATGGCTTATATATATATATATATATATATATATATATATATATATATATATATATATATATATATATTATATCTATCACTTTGTTTCTAATTAATTCACGGGATATACTATATATATATATATATATATATATATATATATATATATATATTATATTATATTTTATATAAAATATTTTGCTTTAAATATGGACCGTCCGATTAAAAGTAAATCAATCTGGACCGTTCATGAATTTGTTACTATGCAGTCCATTCTTCTATAAATAGAAGCTCATTCCTTCATTATTTCTTATGAATTCACTAAAACTCTAGAGAGAGAAATTATAGAGAAACTATAGAAAAGTATTCTGCTACTTCCCTACTCTTATATCTAGTTTTTTTACGGTAAGGGGTATTATTTCTGTTGTATTCTTGAAGAAAACTTCTGTTATTCTATTATTTATTATTCTGTTGGAATAACCTGTATACGCGGGCTACCCTATACTTGGTGAAATTCTTCTGTTATTCCATTCTTTATTATTCTGTTGAAATATCCTGTCTGTGCGTTTTACGCCGAACCTGGTTCCGTCTTTATTATTCTGTTGGAATATCCTGTCGGTGCGTTTACGCCGGACCTGGTTTCATTATTTATTATTTTGTCGGAATATCCTGTCGGTGCGTTTACGCATGACCTGGTTCCATTATTTATTTTTCTATTAGAATAACCTGTCTGGGCGGTCTATCGCATACTTGGTGAATTCTTTTATTATTCCATTCTTTATTATACTCAGTTGGTTAAAGTTTTGACTTTTATACTCCATGAAATTAGTGGAATATCCTTGATATTTGCGCTTCATCCAGTATATTTTTATGAAAATATTCTTATGAGCATTCTTGAATTTTACTGCACAAAGCAGTATCATGTTGACAATTTGGATGTTATTGGTTTCTGGATTAATTAATTCTTGAACTTGTTTTATTGAATTCTTATATCATTGTCATCATCCTCATGTTTATATTTTATTGAAAGTCATATGTGGCATGTAGTGCATAGATGGACTTGGTATAATTATAACTAGGGATTATTCGATGTAATCATGACCGTAATGTTACAAATGATATGGTAAAAGTCCTCATTGGTCCATAGTGCATTGATGGATAGTTATTGGCATAATCATGACCATTAATGAATACACGAATGTCCTTGGCCCGTAGTGCATGGATAATGTGTGGTTGTGATACTAAAGAATATCCTTGGCCGTAGTGCAGGGGTGATTCGATGATGTGGATTATTTATTAAGATGAGTCTCAGCGTTAGCAGTGATGAAAAACCTTTTAATTCATAAACGATAGTAGAATTTATTCTCTACTTGACTCTTTTAATGGATTACTTATTCCGCTACAATTAAACTTGATGTTTGTTATATTGTATCAGTTTAACACTGTTTAAGGCTAATGATAATTTATTCTGCATTATCTTAGTCATAATATTTCTTACTGGGCTAGTTGAGCTCACCCTTTCTTTCACTGTTCTCTTTAGAAAATGAGAATATAGCTGGGACGAGTCGGGGAACGGAGTGATGGATCAGATGATAGTATTAGTAGTCCTCACTATTCTGTTAAATAGTGTGACAATAAATGTACTGAGAACTTATTTTGAGAGTGGATATTGTCTAGAAGACAGTATTTGTATTGAAACTCACAGCTCTCATGTTGTATATTAAAGATTGTATTTGTATTCTGTACCATGTATTTGGCGACTCAGATAGGTGATGTATACCTATTTTGGGGGCGTCATAATGCATCACTTTGGCTAGCTATGAGACCCCAGATTTTATGAATAAAGATTTAATTTTCTCGAAATAATTTTTTTAATATTATGGTGTGGATTTGATATAATATTATAGTTGTGGGTAGTATTTATAAATTTTGCAAAGTATGCAAGTTGTTGTATAATATTCGATTAGTCGGGGAATATTCTTTTTATCGGAGAATATCTGTACGACGACACAATCATTGGTGGACCCCGCAACGGAATAATTTTCGGATTGAGAAAACGATAAAAATATTTTTAAGAAAATAACGGCGGAAGTTTTACCGTTAAAACTGTTGAACTACTCGGTAGTAAAAGTACAGTAATACGCGTGGTTGCATAGTAGCACACAAAATTGATTATTGATGCTTACGTGAGAAGTCACTCAATTTTATTCAATTATTTCTATAGTAATTATTGCATGGTATCTCACGTTATTTGATTCAATTATTGTCGATATTTTATATATTATTAAATCAATAATTGAGACGACAAAGTTATTAATATTATTATTTGCAATATTAACGATGTCTAGAAATTCTGTCAAGGAGAGGTAATATATATATATATATATATATATATATATATATATATATATATATATATATATATATAATGTGTGTGGAAGTGGAAAATGTGTGTATATATATATATGTAAGAGAATGTGTATATATATATATATATATATATATATATATATATATATATATATATATATATATATGAAAATGACATGTGGGAACCACATATTGGTGGAAGTTGAAAAATGGGGGAAAGGGAAATGGATTGGTCGGGAGGAAGTTGTATATACTATACATATATGTATATATGCATGTGTTAATATATATACTATATAATTTTTTATATAAATGTATATGATGATTAGGAGGGAAGTACTTTTATATATTTATAATTGGTGATAGTGGACTTTGGTGGAGAAAAGCAGAAAGAAGAACAAAATGATAATTGGGCACGGGAAGGAGTACTAGTATATATTATGCACAGGTTTGAAATTTTGGCAGGGAGTTGATCACGGGAATGCATCCCGTGAATTTTATAATGAGCATGTGTATATATATATAATATATATTATAATTTATTTAAATATTTTTATTTTATTAGAATATTTTATTACATAGTATCCTTTCCATTCTCCTATAAATAGAAGTTCATTCCTTCATTATTTCTTACGAATTCACTGAAACTCTAGAGAGATAAATTATAGAGAAATTATAGAAAAGTATTCTGCTACTTCCCTACTCTTATATTCAGTTTCTTTTACGGTAAGGTATATTATTTGTTGTACTCGTAAGGGGTATTATTTCTTTTGTATTCATGAAGAGAACTTCTGTTATTCTATTATTCATTATTCTGTTGGAATAACCTGTATACGCGGGCTACCCTATACTTGGTGAAATTCTTCTGTTATTCCATTTTTTATTATTCTGTTGGAATATCCTGTCTGTGTGTTTTACGCCGGACTTGGTTCCATTATTTATTATTCTGTCGGAATAACCTGTCTGTGCGTTTACGCCGGACCTAGTTCCTTTATTTGTTATTCTGTTAGAATAACCTGTCTATGCGGTCTATCGCATGCCTGGTGATTGCTTTTGTTATTCCATTCTTTATTATACTCAGTTGGTTAAAGTTTTGACTTCTATATTCCATAAAATTAGTGAAATATTCTTGATATTTGCGCTTCATCCAGTATCTTTTCATGAAAATATTCTTCTGAGCATTCTTGAATTTTACTCTACAAAGAAGTATCATGTTGACAATTTGGACGTTATTGGTTCCTGGATAAATTAATTCTTGAACTTGTTTTATTGAAAGGAAATGATATTTCCACAACAGTTTTTGATATTTTCACACAAAAAGTGTCGCTATAGATCCTATAGCGATGATTTTTACATCTACAGCGACACTTTGCGTGTAGAAATATCAAAAACTGTTGTGGAAATATTATTTTCCTTATTGAATTATTATGTCATTGTCATCATCCTCATGTTTATATTATGTTGAAAGTCATCTGTGACCTGTAGTGCATAGATGGACTTGGTATGTTTATGACCAGGGATTATTCGGTATAATCATGACCGTAATATTACAAATGATGTGGAAAAAGTCCTCATTAGCCCGTAGTGCATTGATGGACAGTTTTTGGTATGATTATGGCTATGGATTCTCTTTGGCCGTAGTGCAAAGATGAATTATTTTATGACATGATCAGGACCATTAATGAATACACAAATATTCTTGGCCCGTAGTGCATGAATAATTGTGGTCGTGATACTAAAGAATATCCTTGGCCGTAGTACAGGGGTGATTCGATGATGTGGATTATTTATTAAGCTGAGTCCCAGCGATAAAAGAGATGAAAAACCTTTTAAATCATAAAAGATAGTAGATTTTATTCTCTACTTGACTCTTCTAATGGATTGCTTGTTCCGCTGCAGTTAAACTTGATAGTTATTATATTTTATCAGTTTAACACTGTTGAAGGCTAACGATAAATTATTCTGCATTATCTTAGTCATAATATTTTTTACTGGGCTAGTTGAGCTCACTTTTTCTTTCACTGTTCTCTTCAGGAAATAAGAACTTAGCTAGGACTAGTCGGGGAACAGAGTGATGATCCTAGATGTTTGCATTAGTAGTCCTCACTATCTGTGAAATAGTATGATAATAAATGTAATAAGGACTCCTTTTGAGTTTTTATACTCTCTAGATGATAATATTTGTATTCAAACTCACAGTTTATATTTTGTCGTATTGTACATGACAGTTGTATAATTAGTTTGTATTTGTATTCTGTACCATATATCTGGCGACTCAGAATATGTGATGTATACCGATTTTGGGGGCGTCACAGTTGGTATCAAAGCTTAGGAATATGATCCCTGGCTGAGATATGAGATAAGAACTAGGAGGGGAGAGACGGAAAATTCCTTCGCTAGTATGACCTACCTAAGTTTACTTGTTATTTAATTGGTCGGTCAGAGTATAGAGATAATATGTGATATGTTAATTAACCTTTGTTTTGTGACAGTATTTAAAAATGGCATCTGATAATATTAAGATAAGCAATGGAGAACAGGTGACCGTTGAGTCTCCATAGATCAATAATCAAGACAATATGCAACAGGATGGTGATAATCCTCCTGTAAATAACTACACTGATCAATTGATGAATGACGTTACGTTTAGGAGTTTTCTAGAATTCATGCAACATCAAGCGAAGGCGGCTCCTGTTCATAATGCAGGTAAAAATAATGGCAACCCATAGTTGGTCACCGCTAAGCAGTTCAAGGAGCTGGGACCACCGGAGTTTTTGGGAAAGCCAGAACCACTTAAGGCAGAGACATGGTTAAAGCAGATCACCAAGATATTTGATGTCTTGGGATGCTCAGAGGAGCAAAAGGTTCCCTTTGCCACCTTTATGTTACGTGAAGAGGTAGATTACTGGTGGGAATCTGTAAAACGTACCCAGCCAGACGCGCTCAAGATGTCTTGGGAGAAGTTTCAAGAGCTGTTCAATGATAAGTACTTTCCTGAAAGTATTCGTCACATGAAGGAGATAGAATTTATCAAGTTGGAGCAAAACAACATAACCGTGTCGCAGTACGAAGCCAAGTTTGTCGAGTTATCCCGATTTGCGTCCCATTTGGTTGATAATGAGGAAAGAATGACGCAAATATTTCTAAGAGGTTTGAAACCTGAGATACGTCAATATCTTATCTCTAATAAACTGTGTTTGTATTCAGATGTTGTTAATAGGGCTCAGTTATTGGAGCGCGATAACGAGTCAACCCAACCAAAAGAGAGCAGCCGACAAAATGATAATACCGGTGATAACAGTCATCAAAGAGGTGACAATAAGCATGGAGGGAATCAACATGCCAGAAATGGTAACCACTTCGGTGGTAATCATGGCCAAAATAATAAGAATGGATATTTTAAGAAGAGAAGGTTTAACAATGACGTGAAGACGTTGGCACCAGCACCCGTTTCAAAGGAAGAAGAACGACTACCGGTCGTATATTTCAAATGCGGACAGGAGGGACGCATCCGTCCAAACTGTACGCAGCAATCCAAAGCGTGTTTTAATTGCAGAAGAGAATGTCACCTAGCTCGATTTTGTCGTATGGTGAAGTCAAGTCCAGCTGGGATAGTGATGCCAAAGGATGTCCCAGACAAGCCAAAATCGGTAGTTTAAGATAGAGCGTTTTTTTTTCGTGACGAGGAACCTGAATAAAATTATCACGGGTATGTTAGTCATAAACTCTTTTGAAGTCTATACCGTGTTAGATACTGGTTCTACTTACTCTTTTATTTCACGTAGTTGTATTCAATATTTGAACTTAACTCCGGAGAAGTTAAACTTTGATTTATCTGTTGAAATTCCGTTGGGAAAAACCTTCGTAACCTCCACTATTTATAAATCTTGTTTGATTCAAATCAACACTTTCACATTACTTGTCGATCGTATCTCTTTGAAAATACTTGCCTTTGATGTGATTTTAGGAATCGATTGGTTAACTACTCATCATGTTTTTTTGTAAGGTTGTTAGATTTCATATTCCTAATCAACCTATTATGCGAATTCAAGCAACCAAACCATTAAAGTCAATCATTGTCATATCAAGCCATAAGTAAAGAGCCCTGAGCCTATATCTGGTGATTTCCTTGTGTGGAATGCACCGAAGCCAGACTTTCTGTAGGCGACGTCGTGAATGACGATGGGAAGTTGATAGGTATCAATGTGACGTACTATCCGAGTCTTTGATGAGGTTCACAACTTTGAATGATATTTCTATTATTAATAAATTTCCTGACGTATTGTTGAAGACTTCTTAGTCTACCCGTAGAGCGTGCAATCGAATTTTGTATTGACCCCAATACAAAACTCATTTCTAAAACCTTCAAATATTTTCTTCACCTAAAACGAACGTGTAATGTGCCAAAGACGTTGGCTCGAGCTGTTGAAGATTACGATCGTACCATTCAATATCATCGTGGAAGTGCGAACGTGGTAGCTGACGCGTTGAGTAGAAGATCGTATGCGAGTGAGATATTTTTAACACAAAGACCCATTTCGTATAACTTACAAATGATGAAGATAGAGTTAAAGACTCTAGGGACCCACGTGAAGATAACGAATATACGATTAGAATTGACTTTAATCGATAAAGTTAAAGCCACTCAAGCTACATACTCAGACCTGATGAATGTGAAGAAGAAGGTTCAAGAGGGCATTATTCTAGAAGCAAGAATCGATGAAGAGAGGAAATCTCAACCCTCAATTTAATTGACCCATTTGAAATACTCGATCAAGTAAGAATTGTGGCTTATAGACTCGTTTTACCACTAAGTATGTCGCGTGTTCATAACATTTTTAATGTATTGATGTTACGTAAATATGTGGACGACCTGGACCACATTATTAAATTAGAACTAGACAAGATAGAAGAAGATTTAACGTATGAGGAGATACGTGTTAAAATCTTGGATAAGAAGGATCGTATTCAACACTCAAAGGTTATACCTCAAGAGTTAGAATCTGAAATGAAGTCAAGGTATCCTCATCTCTTCGGAATATCAGGTACGTACATAAATTTCGAGGGCAAAATTTCATAAAGAGGGGAGATTGTGAGACCCCAGATTTTATGAATAAAGATTTAATTTTCTCGAAATAATTTTTTTAATATTATGGTGTGGATTTGATATAATGTTATAGTTGTGGGTAGTATTTATAAATTTTGCAAAGTATGCAAGTTGTTGTATAATATTCGATTGGTCGGGAAATATTCTTTTTGTCGGGGAATATCCGTACGACGATACAATTATTGGTGGACCCCGCAACGAAATAATTATCGAATTGAGAAAACGACAAAAATAATTTTATGAAAATAACGGCGGAAGTTTTACCGTTAAAACTGTTGAACTACTCGGTAGTAAAAGTACAGTAATACGCGTGGTTGCATAATAGCACACGGTATTGATTATTGATGCTTACGTGAGAAGTCACTCAATTTTGGTCAATTATTGCTATAGTAATTATTGCATGGTATCTCACGTTATTTGATTCAATTATTGTCGATATTTTATATATTATTAAATCAATAATTGAGACGACAAAGTTATTAATATTATTATTTGAAATATTAACGATGTCTAGAAATTCTGTCAAGGAGAGGTAAAATATATTTATATATATGTATGTGATGTGTGTGTGTGTGTGTGTGTATATATATATATATATATATATATATATATATATATATATATATGATAATGACATGTGGGGACCACATATTGGTGGAAGTTGAAAAATGGGGGAAAGGGAAATGGAGTGGTCGGGAGGAAGTTATATATAATATACATATATGTATATATGCATGTGTTAATATATATACTATATAATTTTTTATATATATGTATATGATGATTAGGTGGGAAGTACTTTTATATATATATAATTGGTGATAGTGGACTTTGGTGGAGAAAAAAAGAAAGAAGAACAAAATGATAATTGGGCACGGGAAGGAGTACTAGTATATATTATGTGCATGTTTGAAATTTTGGCAGGGAGATGATCACGGGAATGCATCCCGTGAATTTTATAATGAGCATGTGTATATATATATATATATATATATATATATTATAATTTATTTAAAAGTTTTTATTTTATTAGAATATTTTATTGCATAGTATCCTTTCCATTCTCCTTAAAATAGAAGTTCATTCCTTCATTATTTCTTACGAATTCACTGAAACTCTAGAGAGAGAAATTATAAAGAAACTATAGAAAAATATTCTGCCACTTCCCTACTCTTATATCTAGTTTCTTTTACTGTAAGGGATATTATTTGTTGTACTCGTAAGGGGTATTATTTCTTTTGTATTCATGAAGAGAACTCCTGTTATTCCATTATTTATTATTCTGTTGGAATAACCTGTATACGCGGGCTACCCTATACTTGGTGAAATTCTTCTGTTATTCCATTCTTTATTATTCTGTTGGAATATCCTGTCTGTGCGTTTTACGCCGGACCTGGTTCCATTATTTATTATTCTGTCAGAATATCCTGTCTGTGCGTTTACGCCGGACCTGGTTTCTTTATTTATTATTCTGTTGGAATAACATGTATGTGCTGTCTATCGCATGCCTGGTGATTTCTTTTGTTATTCCATTCTTTATTATACTTAGTTGGTTAAAGTTTTGACTTCTATACTCCATGAAATTAGTGGAATATTCTTGATATTTGCGCTTCATCCAGTATCTTTTCATGGAAATATTCTTCTGAGCATTCTTGAATTTTACTCTACAAAGAAGTATCATGTTGACAATTTGGACGTTATTGGTTCCTGGATAAATTAATTCTTGATCTTGTGTTATTGAGTTATTATATCATTGTCATCATCCTTATGTTTATATTATGTTGAAAGTCATCTGTGGCCTGTAGTGCATAGATGGACTTGATATGATTATGACCAGGGATTATTCGGTATAATCATGACCGTAATGTTACAAATGATGTGGAAAAGTTCTCATTGGCCCGTAGTGCATTGATGGACAGTTTTTGGTATGATTATGGCTATGGATTCTCTTTGGCCGTAGTGCAAAGATGAATTATTTTATGGCATGAACAGGACCATTAATGAATACATAAATATTCTTGGCCCGTAGTGCATGGACAATTGTGATCGTGATACTAAAGAATATCCTTGGCCGTAGTACAGGGGTGATTCGATGATGTGGATTATTTATTAAGCTGAGTCACAGCGATAAAAGTGATGAAAAACCTTTTAAATCATAAAAGATAGTAGATTTTATTCTCTACTTGACTCTTCTAATAGATTGCTTGTTCCGCTGCAGTTAAACTTGATAGTTATTATATTTTATCAGTTTAACACTGTTGAAGGCTAACGATAAATTATTCTGCATTATCTTAGTCAAAATATTTTTTATTGGGCTAGTTGTGCTCACCCTTTCTTTCACTATTCTCTTCAGGAAATGAGAACGTAGCTGGGACTAGTCGGGGAACAGAGTGATGATCCTAAATGTTTGCATTAGTAGTCCTCACTATTCTGTGAAATAGTGTGATAATAAATGTAATGAGGACTCCTTTTGAGTTTTTATATCTCGACAATATTTGTATTCAAACTCACAGTTTATGTTTTATCGTATTATACACGACAGTTGTATAATTAGTTTGAATTTATATTCTGTACCATGTATCTGGCGACTCAAAATAGGTGATGTATACCGATTTTGGGGTGTCACACTAGCTATCTGCATTGAAGCTTTGGTTTGCATGTCATAGAATAATCCAAAGCAGTGTTGTGTTAATTGAACTATATGTATTAGCTTTGGAGTGATGGTGATGTAACAGTGAACTACAAGTAGGAGGTTCTGTCATCATCCATTTTATCTATCATGTTGGAAATAACTTGTTGCTTTTACTACTTTACTACTATTTACAGAGCTTTAAATGTATGATATTTCCCAACTTATTGCTTGAAGTTTTTGATTGATGTAAACTTTTTAAACTTTCGTTGTTAATGTAATTTGTTTGAAATTTTTAGATGATGTCAAGAAGTATTTTAAATGATTTGCATATGGTGGATGATACAGACGAACCTGACCTTGATGACCTTGATGCAATTGGATATGAGAAAGAGAGGGGTGACAGTGTTCCCACCCCCAACCCCATCCCCACCCCTATCTCTACCCCCACCCCCACCCCCACCCCTAATCCCAATATAAAGACAAGTACAAAAAGTATGAGACAGTCAGAAAATGTAAAGCTGCAAAGAAAGAGGATGACACCTAGATCCAAAGTATGGACTGAGGGGCACTTCATTCCAATTAAAGATAATGATGGTAATGTCATTAAAGGTAAGTGTACTTATTGTGAAAAAGAATTAGCTGCTGATTTTCAAATGGCATTACTGCTTTAAGAAATCACTTTAGAACTTGTGAAAAAAATCCCATCAACATGGATAAAGATCAACCTCAACTTTTAGGAATTAAAGAGGGTGAGGGGAGGGAGGGGAATGTGAGAGTACACTCACTACTCGGAGGTTTGGCCAAGAAGTTGTTAGGGCAGCCATTACTTACCATCTTATTGTAGATGAGCTTCCTTTCAAACATGTTGAGAAAGATGGTTTTAAACGACTTATGCAAGCTGCATGTCCTAGGTTTCAGTTGCCTTCACGTTTTACATTTGCTAGAGATTGCATTCCTTTGTATGATAATGAGAAAATTTAGCTGAAAACATTCCTTAGAAAAAATTATGAACGTGTTTGCCTCACTACTGATTCTTGGACTTCCAATCAACACTTGAATTATATGTGTGTTACTGCCCATTTTATTGATGAAAATTGGAAATTGCATAAGAAAATCTTAAATTTTCGAACCATCACAAGTCATAAGGGGAAGGACATTGGGGAAATGGTTGAGTCTTGTCTAAAAGACTGGGGACTTTCTAAAGTTATGACTCTCACTGTAGATAATGCTAGCTCAAATGATACGGCAACCGCTTACTTAAGAGATATATGTACATCTTGGAAAACCAATGTTTTGGGTGGTAAGTTCATTCACATGAGATGTATAGCTCACATTATTAATCTTGTTGTGAATGATGGGTTGAAGTTGATTGAGAAATCTGTTGAGAATGTTAAGCGTGCAGTGAAGTATGCAAAATAATCCCCGGCTAGAGTCAAGTCATTTAAGGATTGTATTGAGTATTGTGGTCTTCAAGACAAGAAAGGCTTAAGTCTAGATTGCCCAACTAGATGGAACTCTACTTACTTGATGTTAAGTTCGGCCTTAAAGTACAAAGAAGCTTTTGATCGATTTGGATTTGAAGATCATGGCTTTGTAAAAGAGATGGGGGGAAGAGATATTCCAACGGACTCTGTGACGCCCCCAAAACAGGTATACAACACCTATTCTGAGTCGTCAATAACATGGTACAGAAATAACTACAACTTTATTAATACAACATAAAAACTGTGAGTGTAAATACAAATATTGTCATCTAGACAATATCCACACTCAAATAAGTCCTCATTACAATTATTGGAACAATATTTTACAAAAAAAATGGTGAGGACTACTAAAACAACTTCCTAGAACCTTCATTCCATACCCCGACTAGTACCTGCTACATTCTCGCCTCCTGAGAAGAAAATGGAACAACAAGGAAAAGGGTGAGCTCAACTAGCCCAGTAAAGAATATTATGACTAAGATAATATACAACAAATTATCGTTAGTCTTCAACAGGAAAAAATTTAGTAGAATACAATAGACAACACGTTTTAATTCAATATTCGCAGCGAAAAATAATAATTCATAGAGAAGTTACGTAGAGAATGAAATCTACGATTATCTATGAATTTAAAAGCCCATCATCAACATTTTATCCCTGTAACATCAATCAATAAATATCTTGAATCAAATAGTCATCTTTGCACTACAGGCCAAAGATATCCATCAGTTGGTCATGTTCACCTCAACACCTGTTCATCTTTGCACTACGGGCCAAAGATATTCATCAGAAATCATTCATCTTTGCACTACAGGCCAAAGATATTCAATTATATCATCATTTAGGACTGAGGATGATGAAAAATATTTTAAAGGAAACGAATCTAGTGAAGCAAAATAATAAATATTAGGGATTCGTATTTCAGCTATTCCATGTCCAAAAATACCTTATAAATAATTATAATGGAGTAAAATTCAAGAATGATCAAAACATGGATACAATCAAAGCTAGTATCCAGAATAGATATTTGGACAAAAAGAAGAAAATTTTATTTTTCGGTGAATAGTAACTCGTGAATAGTAACTCGTGAATAGTAACTCATGAATAGTAACTCGTGAATAGTAACCCCGACATGAAAAGTTCCAAATTTGATAAAAAGTTCAGATCAATACTTCGGCATAATGATATTGAAGAAAATAATATCATTTAAGAAGAAATAACATCCCTTACCTCGGAAAGACGGTACTTCTGACTGGAATACTAGATATAGTGCTGAAGAAAACTTGCACCGTAAAGCAACACTTAAAGTATCAAATACTCACAAGAATACGCTCGTTATAGAGAGAGAAATAGAGAGAAACTTGTGTTTCTGGTGTGATTTCAATTCTAACCTAAGCACCCTATTTATAGGAAAATGCTTAGAACACCAAAGCAGAAAATTTAATATAATAATAATATATTTATCAAATTTTCCTTAGCCCACCTCTAGACATCTGATCTCAGCCCATTTATATCACATGTTAGCCCACTTAAATGCCAAAAAATGTTTTTCTTCAAAATAATAAATAAAACTTCCAAAAATCAATTATTTCCGAACTTCGGAACTTCAATAATTCATAATAAATAGCCCTTTTATCAGAAAATTCGAATCTTGCGAGTTTTTATAGAAAATTCAATTCTCTACAACTTTGCAGAAGAAAGTTTTTCCAAATTCTAAACAAAAATTGACCGAAATTCACAAACGGGAAATTTTACAGTCAATAATAAATTTTCGGTCAAGAATTATGTCCACCAACACACAAAACATGTGTTAATCATTTAATGCCACAAAAATACTCTTCCTCCTCATATACTCATATATCCCACATTCATTGTAAAAATACCACCATCAATATATTATTAAAATAATATATTTAAATGAATTATTTTATCAGAAAAAGATAAAATATTAATTTTCAACAATTGTCACATTAAAATTTTTCTCTATCTATATCCACATAAAATCACTATTTTCCTCATCATATAAATCAATAATTAATTATACACAAATAATATTACAGAACCACAGTACTGGCAACCAGGCAGTTCCCAGGAAAGAGGGGGCTTTCCAATAAGGATTTCTCCTTACTGGCACGCAATTAGATGACCAAACCTCTCCTTAGACAGAACTTTCTAGATATTGCCAATAATGTTATCTAATAATATTATTCAGATAATATGAATTATTGCTCCGATAATAAAAAATACTGCGTAGTGACAATTATTGAAACAACAGTAATATAAAATATCAACGCAGCAATTATTGAATCAATAAAATACAATATTGAACAGTAATTACTGTAACAATTATTAAGTAGTGCCTTCTTACGTAAGAATCAATAATTGGTGCAATACCGTGTGCTACGCGTATTACCGTGTTTTAACCACCGGGTATTCCAACAGTATTAATGGTAACAACTACGCCGTTATTTATAAATAACTTATTTTTGTCGTTTTCTTCATCCAATCGTTTTCTGTTATGGGGCCCACACAAGGCTGCGCCGTCGTACGAATATTCCCCGACAACAAGAATATTCCACGACCAAACAAATATTCCCCGACAACAATGAATATTTTATAACCACTTGCTTATTTAAAATATTTGCGCATTTTACCCATAACTAACCACATTAATCAAATCAACTCTTACTATTTCAGAATAATAAATAGAGGAAATTAAATTTTATTTATTAATAATTTGGGGTCTTACAGACTCGGATTGGAATAGGGCTAAATTATTTGTGAGATTCTTAGAACATTTTTATAATCTCACTGTGCGTATTTTGGGATCATCTTATGTCACATAAAATAATGCATTTCATGAAATAAGTGAAACTTATATTATTTTGAGTGAGTGGGAAAGAAGCAATGATAGAGAATTGAAAAAAATGGCTGGCAATGAAAAGAAAATGTGATAAGTATTGGGGAAATGTTACAAAGATGAATATGTTGTTGTATATTCTCTCTGTGTTTGATCCTCAGTCTAAGTTGAGTTTTGTTCAATTTGGTTTAGACGAAATGTATGGAGATGATGAAATTGAAGTTGAAGATCCGTTGGAGGGTATGGGAGTAGATCTTCATTTTGATATTGATAATGAAGATAGGGATTTAGAATATCAGGTAAGTAATAGGGCCACGAGGATAGAGATTGCCGATGGTGTGAAGAAAGCAATGGAAGATTTGTTTAATGAGTACAAAAAAAGTATTCAACTCATGAAAGTGGCACATCAAGTTTAAGTAACATGTCATCCCAAGGTTCTAATTTAATGGAATCCCAAAATACAAATAAACTTATGGATAAGTTCAAAAAGCGTCGGACCGGAGTGATACTTGGAGAAAAATCGGAGTTGGACAAATATTTTAGTGAAGATATGGAAGATGCCGATGAGTCTTTCGATATTTTGGTGTGGTGGAAAGCTAATAGTGTAAGATTCCCTATCCTTGCACGTATTGCTCGTGATGTGTTGGCTATTCCCATTTCTACTGTTGCTTCGAAATCCACATTTAGCATGGGGGGGAGCATTCTTGATTCATTTAGGAGTTCATTGTCTCCTAAATGGTGGAAGCTCTCATATGTGCTCAAGATTAGATTAAAAGGAAGAATTGTATTGATGTGGAGGAAGATAATGACTTTGCCGATAAACTTGCGTGTGGTAATAATGATTGTTTATGTTTATTTTATTGAATTAATAAAACAATTTATAAAAATATTGTGTTTAATTATTTTTTTTTCATTTTTCAGCAATTTCCAAGTTGAGCCTTGCTACTAATTGTGACGCCCCCAAAATAGGTCCACACGACCCATTCTGAGTCGTCAGATATCGCACTATAAAAATTAAATATAAACTTCATTTATACAACTGTTGAACTGTCGTGCACTACGACAACATATAAGCTATGAGTTTTAATACAAATATATATAACCTTTGGAAATAAAGGTACAATCAATAATTATTTTAGAAATTAAAATCTTTGGAAAATACTCAAGGAAACCTTCGTACATGGGAGGCCATGCGTCTAGGTTATGATAGATATCATATGTCCACAGAATTATCCTTGGTTGAACCAAAAGTCCCCAAAGAAAAATAAGAAGATTACTATCATCTTCTTTTCAATGGTGAGTCTTTTCTTGACATATAATTATCTCCGTTGTCTCCAAGTGAAAATTATATTTCAAATAAACTCTAAGATCATATAGGCAGTGCTCGTAGATATACTCAGCAAGTGGATGTGCACAACCCTGTCTTATGATAACACGAGGTTGTATGTCATTAGACATCTTGTATGATAGTGGCAAAACACCCTTCCAAAGTTGGGTTCACCTCACCCTATTCGGTTCACCAAAATTAAATATCAAATGACGTATACAATACGACACACTTATATAAAGTTCTCAACAAAATTATTTCCATACTATTTAGGGAGAACCTCAACAGCTATAGACCACCGTTCTATTCCCCTGTTATCCCCGCTCGACCCGGCAACACTCTTATTACCTGAAAAGAATTGTGAAGCAAAAAGGGTGAGCACAACTAGCCCAGTAAAGAATATCATGACTAAAGATAATTTACATCATCAATAGCCTTCATCAGTAATAAATCAGAGATTTAGAACATATGGTAGATGATAAATCTTTTCAATCATAGTTGCAGCGGAACGAGCAATCCATTAGAAGAGTCAAATAGACCATCAGGTCTATTATCTTCTCCATGTTAAAAGTCTACCAATAATGTTTTATCCCTGTAACATCAATCAACAATTCATGTCCACAATCATATGAATAACTCGTAATCATAATTGTGATTCTAAATTCCTCTTCGCACCTAGGACGAAGATAATTTTCATCACCCATCTTCACCTGAAACATCAAAAATCATGGTTATACCAAATCACAATTCCTTCTCATAATCATACTAATAAATTCATCTTTGCACTACGGCCAAAGATATTCATTAACAATTTATCTTTGCACTACAGGCCAAAGACATACAACTGTATTTTAGAAGAGTCAAGTAGAGCATGATATCTACTATCTTCTACGAATTAAAAGTGTATAATTAATATTTTATCGCTGAGACTCAGCTTAATAAATAATCCACATCATCGAATCATCCCTGCACTACGGTCAAGGATATTCATGTAATCATCAATGGTGATGATTATACCGAATAATCCCTGGTCATAATCATACCAATAACTGTCTATCAATGCACTACGGGCCAATAAGGACTTTTACCACATCATCTATAACATTACGGGTAATGATTATACCGAATGATCCCTGGTCATAATCATACCAATAAACAGTTCATCTATGCACATAAGCCAAATATACTCATCAATCAATAGTTCATCTTTGCACATAAGCCAAAGATATACAACTGTAAAACTAATAATCAACAGTCCATCTTTGCACGTAAGCCAAAGATATTCAACTGTAAAACCAATAACCAACAGTCCATCTTTGCACGTATGGCAAAGATGACTTTTATTATAATATAAACATGAGGATGATGACAATAATATAAGCATTAATCAAACGAAATTAAAAATAAATATTAAAGACTTTAAATTTATCTAGAGTTTAAAATATCCAAATGTTATCAATCACTAAATAATCCCATAATATAATATCATTAATATTATAACAATATTTTAATAATTTCTTAAACTTATAAATAATTTATTTTAATTATTTACACTTTACCAAATAATGCATTTAATCATTCAAAAATGCCACACTCATAAGATTTAATCACCAATAATCAAATCCCTTATCAAAAATCTGCATATACCTTATATAGGATTTCCAAGCCATAAAATCCTATTGACCAATTTTTTAACTTCACATAACATATTTAATTCATATGTTCATAACTAAACCATTTTTATGAAAAATAACAAATCAGTACCAACAAGTTTTCTTTTCTGGGATTTAGCAGAATATTGTCCTATATTGAACATATATTTTTCTCGGAATTTTTAAAATTCATTTACTATTTTTTATATGGCCAAAACTGTCGAATATTTAGACATTTATCATAAACTGTACTTTTGTCCAAAAATTTCAAAATTTGTAGGGTATACTCCTGTTATATATATGTACTCCCAATAAAAATTTTACAAATTTTGGAGTTAACCACAAGGAGTTATAAGGGTTTGCTTTTAAAATAGTCTTTTTCTATAAACTTCATAATTCCTAATCTATACATCCAAAAATCGCCATTTTTGGACACAATCTAGAAAACTCATCAAATTATCATTTCAAATTTTTCCAGAATTTTTGAGGGTCAGAAAAATTACGAAACTGCAAATGGATTTTCGCCCGCCATGCGGTAATCCACATAGACAGATCATTCCACAATTTAATAAGGAATGAATACGAAGGATCATTCACCATGCATGCGGTAATCTACATAGATAGGTTATTCCAATAGAATAATAAAGAATGGAATAACAGAAGAATTCACCATCCATTCGGTAGTCCGCGTAGACAGGTTATTCCAACAGAATAATAAAGAATAGAATAACAGAAGAATTCACCAGGCATGTGATAGACTGCACAGACATGTTATTCCAACAGAATAATAAATAACGGAACCAGGTCATGCGTAATCCGTACAGACAGGATATTCCAACAGAATAATAAAGAATGAAACCAGGTCATGCGTAATACGCACAGACCGGATATTCCAATAGAATAATAAAGAATGGATCCAGATCATGCGTAATCCGCACAGACATGTTATTCCAACAGAATAATAAAGAATGGAATAACAGAAGAATTTCACCATGTATACGGTAGTCCGCGTATACAGGTTATTCTAACAGAATAATAAGGAATGGAATAACAATAGCTCTCTTCATGAATACGAAAGAAATAATACCCCTTACCTTAGAAGAAAACTGGAATAGTGAGGTAGCAGACTTCTCTTCTTTTTTCTCTCTATAATTTCTCTCTATAATAATTACTCTATAGCTTTAGTGAATTGGTGAGAAATGAAGGAAGAATGAGATTTTATTTATAGAAAAATATAGTTTTAATAATTGCACATTTTGGGTCTCGAAATATTACAGTATAATACCTTCCTCTTTTTCTTCATTTTTAATTTAGTCCTGCAAGTATTATCAAACTTGCACCACCTCCCCTAATAGTAAATCATGTGAATCAATAGTAAATCATTTGACTCAATAGTTCTAAACATGTGAAAAAATTAATTATAGTATAATACGTTTATCTATACCTCCATTTTTAATTTAGTCATGCAAGTATTATCAATCTTACACCAACTCCCCTAATAGTAAATCATGTGAATCAATAGTACACACATGTGAACACATAGTTATAAGCATGTGAATTAATAGCAATTAATTGCTCATTTATTTGGTTAATTACCCGATTGGTCAATATAACTTCCAGACATCAATTAATATCGAAATAAATGTCGATTTCCACTAACACTAATAATTCCAACACAATAGAACTATCAATTTCATCTTTAATCAACACGAACTTATTCATCATTAATATTATAACTCACAATATTTAACAACCAGGTCGTTCCCAGAAAAGAAGGGACTTTTCGATAAGGATTTCTCCTTATTGGCGCGCAATTAAGTGACCAAACCTCTCCTTGACAGAACTTCTAGACATTGTCAATATTGTAAATAATAATATGAATAACTTTGTCGTCTTAATTATTGATTTAATAATATAACATATTATGCAGATGATACTGTGACAATAATTGAATCAATAATATGAGAGATATGATGCAGCAATTATTATAGCAATAATTGAGTATAACTGAGTGATGCATCAATAATCAATACCGTGTGCTACTATGCAACCACGCGTATTACTGTACTTTTACTACCGGGTAGTTCAACAGTTTAAACGGTAACACTTTCATCGTTATTTTTATAAAAAGATAATTCTGTCGTTTTCTTACTACGACAATACTTCTATTGTGGGGTCCACCAATGATTGTGCCGTCGTACGGATATTTTCTGACCAAACGAATATTTTATAACAACTTGCATACTTTACAAAATTTTCACATATCACCATTAACTTTAACCTTTTATCAATTTAACCATTTACTAAAAAAATAATAATTATAAAAAAATTGAATACTTTCATTTCATAAAATTCGGGGTCTTACAATCTCCCCTCCTTATGAAATTTCGCCCTCGAAATTTATGTACGTACCTGGTATGCCGAAGAGGTGAGGATACCTTGACTTCATTTCATATTCCAACTCTTGAGGCATAACCTTTGAGTGTCGAATATGATCCTTCTTATCCAAGATTTTAACATGTATCTCATCATATGTTAAATCTTCTGCTATCTCATTTAGTTCTAATTCAATAATATGGTTCGGGTCGTCCACATAATTACGTAACATCGATACGTGAAAAATGTTATGAACACGCGACATACTTGGCGGTAAAACGGGTCTATAGGCCACAGTTCCTACTTGTTCGAGAATTATAAATGCGCCAATTAAATCAAGGGTTGAGATTTTCTCTATTCATCGACTCTTGCTTCTAGAATAACTCCTTGAACCTTCTTCTTCATATTCATCAGCTCTAGGTGTGTAGTGTGAGCGACTTTAACTTTATCGATTAAAGTCGATTATAATCGTATATTTGATATTACCACGTGGGTCCCTAGAGTCTTTAACTCTATCTTCATCATTTGTAAGTTATACGAAATGGGTTTTTATGTTAACAACGTCACACTCGTAACCGCATACGATCTTCTACTCAACGCGTCAGCTACCACGTTCGCTCTTCTATGATGATATTGAATGGTATGGTCGTAATCTTCAACAGCTCGAGCCAACGTCTTTGGCAGATAATACGTTCATTCTAGGTGAAGAAATATTTAAGGGTTTTAGAAATGAGTTTTGTACTGGGGTCAATACAAAATTCGATTTCACGCTCTATGGTTAGGCTAAGAAGTCTTCAGATAATAAGTCAGGAAATTTATTAACAATAGAAATATCATCCAAAACTGTGATTCTCATCCCAAGACTTGGATAGTACGTCACATTGATACCTATCAACTTGCCATCGTCATTCACGACGTCGCCTACAAAAAGTCTGGCTTCGGTGCATTCCACACAAGAAAGTCACCAGCGAAAGGCTCAGGGCTTTTTACTTATCTTTTGATATGACAGTGATTGACCTTAGTGGTTTGGTTGCTTGAATTCTCATAACAGGTTGGTTAGGAATATGAAAGCTAACAACCTTACGAAAAGCATGATGAGTAGTTAACCAATCGATTCCTAAAATCACATCAAAGATAAGTATTTTCAAAGAGATAAGATCGACAGGTAACATGAAAGTGTCTATTTGAATCAACAAGATTTATAAATAGTGGAGGTAACGAAGGTTTCTACTAACGATGTTTCAATCGATAAGTCAAAGTCTAACTTCTCTAGAGTTAAATTTAAACGTTGAGCGCAAGCAAGAGAGATAAAAGAATGGGTAGAATCGGTATCTAATAAGGTATAGACTTCGCAAGAATTTATAATTAACTAACCCGTGCTAACTTCGTTCGGGTTACTCGCTTTTTGAGAAGTCACGAAAAACGCTCTTCCTGAAACCACCAACTTTGTTTTGTCCGTATCCACCTTTGGTGCCACCGTCCCAGCTGGATTTGACTTTGGTGCACGATAAAATCGGGCTAGGTGACCTTCCTTTCCACAATTGTAACATACTTTGGACTGCACGCAGTTTGGACTGATATGTCCCTCCCCTCCGCATTTGAAGCATACAATTGGTGGTCGTTCTCCTTCCTTGAAAACGGGTGTTGGTGCTGTTGTCTTTCCATCGTTGTTGAACCTTCTCTTCTTGAAATTTCCACTCCTATTATCTTGGCCATGATTACTACCGAAGTGGTTACCATTCTTGGCATGATAATTTCCCCCACGATGGTTATCATTGTTCCGATGGCCGTTGTCACCGGTATGATTATTATCGTGTTGTTGGTCGTTGCCTTTTGGTTGTGCTGACTCATTATCGCGCTCCAATAACTGAGCCCTATTCACAATATCTGAATACAAACATAATTTATGAGAAATGAGGTATTGACGTATATCGGGTTTCAAACCTCTTAGAAACATTCGCGTCATTCGCTCCTCTTTATCGACCAAATGTGATGCAAACCGGGATAACTCCGTAAATTTAGCCTCGTATTGCGACACGGTCATATTATTTTGCTCCAACTTGATAAACTCAACCCCGTTCATGTGACGAATACTTTCAGGAAAGTACTTGTCGTTGAACAGTTCTTGGAACTTCTCCCAAGACATATTGAGTGCGTCAGGCTGGGTACGTTTTACAGATTCTCACCAGTAATCTGCCACTTCACACAACATAAATGTGGCAAAGGGAACCTTTTACTCCTCGAAGCATCCCAAGACATCAAATATCTTGGTAATCTGCTTTAACCACGTCTCTGCCTTAAGTGGTTTTGGCTCTCCAAAAAACTTCGGTGGTCCTAGCTCCTTGAACTGCTTAGCGGTGACCATCCGAGAGTTGTCAGTGTTTCCACCTGTATTTTGGATAGGAGCCGTCCTCAGCTGATGTTGCATGAATTGCATAAAATCTCTGAACGTCCCATCGTTCATCATTTGATCATTTTTGTTAACCTGAGGATTATTGTTTTCCTGTTGCACATTATCCTAGGTATTAATCTGTGGTGACTTAACGGTCTCATGTGCTTCATTGTTTATCTCAACATTTTTGGATTCCATTTTCTAATACTGCCACAAAATAAGGGTTAATTAACATATCACATATTATCCCTATACTCTGACCGACCAATTAAATACCAAATAAACTTAGGTAAGTCATACTAGTGAAGGAATTCCCCGTCTCTCCCCTCCTAGTTCTTATCTCATATTTCAGCTAGGGATCATATCCCTAAGCTTTGATACCAACTGTGACGCCCCCAAAACAGGTATACATCACCCATCTTGAGTCGCCAAATACATGGTACAGAATACAAATACAAACTTAATTATACAACATGAGCTATGAGTTTTAATACAAATATTGTCATCTAGACAGTATTCAAACTCAAAATAAGTCCTCATTACATTTATTGTCACACTATTTTACAGAATAGCGAGGACTACTAAAACAACCATCTGAACCGTCACTCCGTTCCCCGAGTAGTCCCGGCTACGTTCTCATTTCCTGAAGAGAACAGTGAAAGAAAGGGTGAGCTCAACTAGCCCAGTAAAAAATATTATGACTAAGATAATGCAGAATAAATTATCATTAGTATTCAACAATGTTAAACTGATAGAATATAATAGACAACAAGTTTAACTGCAGCGGAATAAACAATCCATTAGAAGAGTCAAGTAGAGCTTGATATCTACTATCTTTTATGATTTAAAATGTTTTCATCAATTTTTATCGCTGAGACTCAGCTAAATAAATAAACCACATCATCGAATCATCCCTGTACTACGGGCCAAGGATATTTATTAAATCATCAATGATCATGACTATACCGAATAATCCCTGGTCATAATCATACCAAAAACTGTCCATCAATGCACTACAGGCCACTGAGGACTTTTACCACATTATTTATAACATTACAGGTCATGATTATACCGAATGATCCATGGTCATAATCATACCTAGTCCATCTATGCACGTAAGCCAAAGATGACTTTTATCACAATATAAGCATGAGGATGATGACAATGCCATAATAATTCAATAAAACAAGTTCAAGAATAAATTTTAAAGATTTATAAGTTAATTTATCCTGAAATCAATAACGTCCAAATTTTCAACATGATACTACTTTGTGGAGTAAAATTCAAGAATGCTCAGAAGAATATTTTCATGAAAAGATACTGGATGAAGCGCAAATATCAAGGATATTCCACTAATTTTATAGAGTATAGAAGCCAAAATTTTAACCAATTGAGTATAATATAATATATAAAACCGCAAATGGATTTTTGCCCTCCATGCGGTAATCCACGTAGACATATTATTTCCATAATTTAATAAGGAATGAATATGAAGGATCATTCACCATGCATGTGGCAGTCCACATAGATAGGTTATTCTAACAGAATAATAAAGAATGGAATAACAGAAGAATTCACCATGCATACGGTAGCCCGCATAAACAGGTTATTCCAATAGAATAATAAAGAATAGAATAACAAAAGAATTCACCAGGCATGCGATAGACCGCACAGACAGGTTATTCCAACAGAATAATAAATAACGGAACCAGGTCATGCGTAATCCGTACAGACATGATATTCCAACAGAATAATAAAGAATGAAACCAGGTCATGCGTAATACGCATAGACATGATATTCCAACAGAATAATAAAGAATGGAATAACAACAGAATTCACCAGGCATACGATAGACCGCACAGACAGGTTATTCTAATAGAATAATAAAGAATGGAATAACAACCCTTACGAGTATTGAAAGAAAATAACTCTCTTCAAGAATATAAAAGAAATAATACCCCTTACCTTAGAAGAAAGTGAATACTAGAATAGTGAGGTAGCAGATTTTTCCTCTTCTTTCTCTATATAATTTCTCTCTATAATAAATGCTCTATAGCTTTTGTGAATTGATGAGAAATGAAGGAAGAAATTCGGGGTCTTACATGGTTCATGATAAAACTTTTCAACCATAGTTGCAGCGGAACGAGCAATCCATTAGAAGAGTCTAATAGACCATCAGGTCTATTATTTTCTTCATGTTAAAAATCTACCAATAATGTTTTATCCCTGTAACATCAATCAACAATTCCTGTCCACAATCATATGAATAACTCATAATCATAATTGTGATTCTAAATTACTCTTCGCACCCAGGACGAAGATAATTTTTATCACCCATCTTCACCCGAAACATCAAAAATTATAGTTATACCAAATCGCAATTCCTGCTCATAATCATACTAATAAATTCATCTTTGCACTACGGCCAAAAATATTCTGTAACATTCCAAAATTTTAAATTGTATTATTAAATATTTACTGAATTATATAAGTATGTAATGGATATATTTATTGTTGAATAAATAATTGTTCAATTTGATTTGATTTGGTCTAGTTAATTATTTGTTAAGTAAATAATTAAGGAGTTAAGAAAATTAATTGTTATGAGATTATATACTAATTTAATTTAACAATTAAGTTAGAGAGCTTATAATGATTAAATGAATTATAATATTTTAATTAGAATTTGTAATTAAAATAAGGTGTTAGTTGGTTAAATAAAATTATAATTATAAAGGAAATTATAATTATGTGGTAGTGATTTATGTGTTAAAGTAATTTAATAGATTAGTATTTGAATTGATTAAATTAATTATTTAATTAAATAGAAGTGTGACAAAGAACCTTGCTATAAAAGGGTTATTAAAATAAATTAAAGAAGTTTAATTTAGTTTTGGCCAAACAAGCCGTATTGCATATTAAGTCTTTAATATAATAATATTTTTATCAAACAAGGTATAAGGATTAATCCATTTATTTCAATTAGGTTTACCAAACAAAGTATATAAGTTAATGGGTTATTTTTATTATGTTAGCCAAACAAGCCTTATGACTTTTGAATTTCAAAACCTACATAACTGATATAAGTTATATATATATATATATATATATATATATATATATATATATATATATATATATATATATATATATATATATATATATATATATATATTACTACTATATGTTATATTTTTACAACGTAAATTAGAGTTGGGAGAAGAAAAGAAAAACTCAGAAGAAGAAAAAGGAAGAGAAGAAGAAGAATTAGAGAGAATTCTTGAGAGGTTTTGAGAAAAGATTGGGGAAAAGAAAGTTCTTGATCAAAAGGGAAGGGTATCATCTTCTTAAACAAAGGTAGGATCTTAATCCTTTTATTTTTAAAGTTTAGTTTTTCCTCTTCTAAAATTCTTTGTAACAATCTTCATGAAGAATAAATTGTATGTGATATATGGTTTTATATGATAAATTATTGGTTATAAGATGGTTTCATGAGTTTATATATGATTATAGAGAAACTAGTTTATGTATGTATGTGTTTTATGAAGAAACTATATTACAAAGTGCTTATATGAAAATATATGAATATGGCTTAGTATAAAATAAAATTAAGGTTTTATTGATTGTTTAAATTATAATTTGACTATTGAATTTGTAAGAGGATGAATAAAAATAAATTTGTTATGATGAATTAACTGTTTTGATTAAAAAACAAAGTTACAATGAAGAGTTTCATTAAAAATGTCAAAAATAGAGTTTTTGCCAAAAACATTGAAATTGGGTGTTATAAAGTTGATGTTTATGTTATTGTATGTGTAAAAACATGTTAAGAGTATTGAAATTATGTTTATATGAAGTCTATATGTGTATTACATGTTAATTAGTTTGTTAGATTGGAGCTTGTAGGCCAATTTGGTTTTTGTTCATGTTGTTGCCGAGGCTGGGCGTCGAATTCTGGAGTTTGGCGCCGCAGCGCGGCCCATCAGTATTATTCTCGCGCCGCAGCACCGGTATCATACTGCAGCGCCAACTGCTAGCCTAAGTCTTGCGCCGCAGCGCCAGCTCAGCGCCGCAGCGCCAACCCACAGTGTAAACTGTGGAGCCGCAGCGCGAGTTATAAGAATGGTCTGACAGTTTTATTTATTTACAGAAATTTTGAAAATAAATGTTATGTGTTAATAATATGACTGTTAAATGATGATTTCAGTAGTACTAAACTAAGAATGAGCATGTTATCAAGGGATAACTAGTATTAACGTAATTCGATTATGTGAATTGATAATTAAATCTACATGATGTATATGCTTGTTTATATATATAAAAGGTTGGTAGTGACTAATTATGTCATAATGATATATATATATATATATATATATATATATATATATATATATATATATATATATATATAGGGTATTGAGATTCAAGTTGTAAGGTTTAGCTTGTGCTCAAGGCAAGTTCTCTAACCCTAAAACTTCGTTGTGCAAGTTTAATTTCGTTGAGTACGTTATTGTTTTCAAATTCAATTACAATTTTGCAAGTTGCTACCTCTACACTTTCGTAGAGCTAGATTGCCTATTATTGAGTAAGTTATTGTATCTAGTTGCTCATAATGATGTAAGTATCCCAAATCTTATATTTTAATATTGAGCAAGTTTCTTTAATATGTAACTTGTTATTTAGCATATGAGTCGCTATATTTTAATATTTTAGTATTAAACAACATTATAGTTTAAATTACTATTCACTATGCATGCTTAGTATCCAATTTTCAATAACCTTGACTTAATATTGTTCAAGCAAATTATGTTATAATTATTCAATGTTTATGCTATTAGATTATTCCTAAAGCATAATGTTAATTTACAAATATCGATTCAGTTATGATTATTCCATAGCATACAGTTAGTTCTTTTGCATTCAACTAATCCTCAGTTGATGACCGTTGAACTCTAAATTTTTCTTGTAATGTATCCAAACCAAACCTACTTTGGTGCGGACTTGTATTCTAAGTACTGAGATGAACAACTCTTTCATTAGAGGTTTACGTTGTTGAAATGGTTGTGCACAATACATTGTACGAAGGGCTAATCTCCCTAAGTACGTGGAGCCTTTATAGTCTTATGACTGTTAAAGTAAAAGTTGAAAGATTACTTATAACTGTGGACATGATTCGTGGTCATTAGACCCTCAATAGTATGTTTCAAAATGTAATAGAACCTATCATTCAGTTCTATTGAGCCTATTTTTAGAAATTATTGTAATGATGTAAAGTTATTCATTCTTATTTCAAGTGAGCTTTGTTTGCTCACTCTTGCATATTTATACACTTATTGCAGCTAAGGTTGAGAAGGTCACTGAACCTACCACTAGCAAAGGAAAGAGAAAAATGTACAAGTGATGAAGACTTGTAATTTTATTTTTATCGTTATGATAATAGACTTTTAAATATGATGTGATGTAATAAATTTTAAATTCCGCATTTGAATGATTGTAATTAAAGGTTAGATTACCTGGGAGATTTTTATTAAATATAATCCTGTATGGGCAGGTTTTTAATTATTCGATTTTATTATGATTAGGTAGTTAGTAATGAATGTTTTGATTAAGTGAACACCAAATCTTGAGGAAATAAAGTACCAGGATTTGGGGTGTCATATATTCATTAACAATTCATATTTGCACTACAGGCCAAAGACATGCAACTGTATTTTAGAAGAGTCAAGTAGAGCATGATATCTACTATCTTCTACGAATTAAAAGTGTATAATCAATATTTTATCGCTGAGATTCAGCTTAATAAATAATCCACATCATCGAATCATCCCTGCACTACGGCCAAGGATATTCATGTAATCATCAATGGTCATGATTATATCGAATAATCCCTGGTTATAATCATACCAATAACTGTCCATTAATGCACTATGGGCCAGTGAGGACTTTTACCACATCATCTATAACATTACGGGTCATGATTATACCGAATGATCCCTGGTCATAATCATACCAATAAACAGTCCATCATCAATATTTTATCCCTGTAACATCAATCAATATACATCTTGAATCAAATATTCATCTTTACACTACAGGCCAAAGATATTCATTTATATCACCAGTTGGTCATGTTCATCTAAACACATGTTCATCTTTGCACTGCGACCAAAGATATTCATCAGTTAATCATTCATCTTTACACTACAGGCCAAAGATATCAAGTAATATCCTCATTTAGGACTGAGGATGATGAAAAATATTTTAAAAAAAAAACGAATCCAGTGAGACAAAAGAACAAATATTAAGGATTCGTACTTCGATTTATCCATGTTCAAAAATATCCCATAACATACCATAGCGGAGTAAAATTCAAGAATAAAGATCAAAGCATGGATATAATCAAAGCTAGTAACAAAAATAGACATCTGGGACAAAGAAGAAAAAATTTCATTTTTCTGTGAATAGTGCCGTATACGTGAATAGTAACCCCGACACAAAAAGTTTCAAATTTGATAAAAAGTTCAGACCAATATTTCGACATAATGATATTGAAAGAACTAATATCATTTATGAAAAAAAATAACATCCCTTACCTCCAAAAAGACAGTACCTCTGACTCAAATACTGGATATAGTGCTGAAGAAACTTGCACTGTATAGCAACACTCAAAGTATCAAAATACTCACAAGAATACACTTGATAATATAGAGAGAGAAAACTTTCGTTTATGGTGTAATTTTTAATTCTAACCTAAGCACCCTATTTATAGGAAAATGCTTAGAACACCAAAATAAAAAATTTAATAAAATATTAATATACTTTTCTTAATTTCCTTAGCACACCTCTTTGGTCAAAAACATCAGCCACCAACCCACCTAAAATCACAAAAACGTTTTTGTTAATAAAATCATTTAAAACTCCAAAAATCAATTATTCCGGAACTTCAATAATTCATAATAATTAGCCCCTTTATCAAAAAAATTCGAATCTTATGTCCATACCATAGGAAATTCAATTTTCTACAACTTTATAAGTTTAAGTTTTTCCAAATTCCAAATAAAAATTGACCGAAATCTACATACGGACGATTTTACAGGCTATAATCACATTTCAGTCAAGAAATGGGGTCCACAAACATGAAAAACATGTTTTGAATATTTTTAGTAACAAAAATACTCTTCCTCCTCATTTATTCATATATCCCACATTCATTGTAAAATATTACCATTATTATATTATTATAATATAATAATATATATAAATGAATTATTTTATCAGACAAGATAAATTATCAATTTTTAACAATTGTCACATTAAAAATTTTCTCCACCTATATCTATATAAAATGAATATTTTCCTTATCATATAAATCAATAATTAAGTATTCACAAATAATATTACAGAATCACAATACTGACAAACAGGCCGTTTCCAAGAAAGATGAGGCTTTCCAATAAGGATTTCTCTTTACTAGCGCGCAATTAGACAGAAATTTCTAGATATTTCCAATAATGCTATCTAATAATATTATTCAAATAATATGAATTATGGATTTGATAATAGAAAATACTGTGTAGTGACAATTATTGAAACAACAATAATATAAAATATCAACGTAGCAATTATTGAATCAATAAAATAAAATATTGAACAGTAATTACTATAACAATTATTGAGTAGTGCCTTCTTACGTAAGAATCAATAATTGGTGCAATACCGTGTGCTACTGTGCAACACCGCATATTATTATTTTTTAACCACCGGGTATTCTAACAGTGCTAACGGTAACAACTACGTCGTTATTTATAAAAACTTATACTTGTCATTTTCTTCGTCCAATCACTTTCTGTTATGTGGCCCACACTTGGCTGCACCGTCGTACGAATATTCCCCGATAGCAAAAATATTCCACAACCAAACGAATATTTCCCGACAATAAAGAATATTTTATAACCACTTGCTTATTTAAGATGTTTGCGCATTTTACCCATAACTAACCACATTAATCAAATTAACCCTTACTATTTCAAAATAATGAATAGAGAAAATTCAATTTCATTTATGAAAAGTTGGAGTCTTACAACCTCCCCTCCTTATGAAATTTCGTCCTCGAAATTGACGTACGTACCTGGTGTTTCGAAAAGGTGAGGGTACCTCGCTTTCATTTCCATTTCCAACTCCCAGGTCATTTCCTCAATAGCATGGTTCCTCCACAAAACTTTGACTTGTGGTATGACCTTTGTGCGTAGGACATGCTTCTTTCTATCCAAGATCTTGACAGGTACCTCCTCGTACGTTAAATCTTAGGCTATTTCGTCTGGTTCTAACTCAATAATGTGGTTCGGGTCTTTTACATATTTACGAAGCACAGATATATGAAACACGTTATGAACATGAGACATACTTGCAGGTAACGCGAGTCTATATGCCACTTTTCCTACTCGGTCAAGAATCTGAAATGGACCAATAAATCGTGAATTGAGCTTTTCTCTCTTTCCAAATCTTGTAACTCCCTTCTATGGAGCAACACGCAACAATACATGATCCTCAATATTAAATTCTACGTCCTTTCGATGAAGATCCACATAACTCTTTTGTCGATCCTGGGCCGTTTGTATACGTTGTCGAATTATTTGGATCTTTTCTGTAGTCATACGTACCAACTCTGGTCCCAACAATATTGCTTCACCCACCTCATCCCAACATACTGGAGAACGATATTTTTGTCCATACAATGCTTCAAATGGAGCCACACCTATACTTGTCTGATAACTGTTGTTGTAGGAGAATTCCACCAATGGTAAATACTTATCCCAACTCCCTTTGAAGTCTAGGACACAGAGTCTTAATAGATCTTCAAGAGTTTGAATAGTCCTCTCTGATTGTCCGTCCGTTTGAGGATGGTATGCCGAACTGAATCGTAAATCCGTGCCAATAGCTTTCTGCAAGCTAATCCAAAATCGTGAAGTGAATCTTGGGTCACGATCCGAAACTATGGATACTGACATGCCATGCAACCTCACAATCTCATTCACGTACATAAGAGCAAGACGTTCAAGGGAATAAGTCTCCCGCATCGGCAAGAAATGAGCAAACTTGGTTAATCTATCAACAATAACCCAAATAGCATATATGCCTTGAGAAACCTTTGAAAAACCCGTAACGAAATCTATGGTAACGTGTTTCCACTTCCATTTCGGAATCAAGTTGTTGCAATGGACCTTTTGGCACTTGATGCTCCGCCTTTACACGTTGACAAGTTAAACACCTTGAGATAAACTTCGCGATCTCTCTCTTCATATTGCTCCACCAAAATGTATGTCAAAGATCACGATACATTTTGGTACTTCCAGGGTGAATTGCAAATGGTGTGTTGTGTGCCTCCATCATAATTCTATGTTTCGAGTCAGAGTCGTTAGGAACGCAAAGTCTGGAGTTGACTCGAAGTATTCCTTCTTCATCGATTCTTGCTTCTGGAATAGCACCTTCTTGCACTTTCTTCCTCATACGCATCAACTCCGGGTCTGTGGCTTGAGCAACTTTAACTTTATCAATTAAAGTTGGTTCTATTCGTACACTTGACATCATCGCATGGGTCCCTGGAGTCTTGAATTCTATCTTCATCTTTTGTAAATCACACAAAATGGGCCTTTGTGTTAACAAAATCGCACTCGTTCCCGCATATGATATTCTACTCTATGCGTCAGCTACCACATTTGCTTTTCTAGGATGGTATTGAAAGGTATGGTCATAATCTTTCAACAGCTCGAGCTAACGTCGTTGCCGCATGTTGAGTTCTTTTTGGGTGAAGAAATTTTTTAGGCTTTTATGGTCGGAATATCTCCACTTTCTCCCCATATAGATAGTGCCTCCAGATTTTCAATGCGAAAACGACTGCTGCCAACTCTAGATCATGAGTAGGGTAATTCCTCTCATATTCTTTGAGTTATCGCGAGGCATAAGCTATGACCTTCCCATATTGCATGAGAATACATCCTAACCCTTTGCCTGAAGCATCGCTGTAGATAACAAATCCATCCGAACCAGATGGTATTATCAGAATAGGTGCCAAAATGAGTCTCCTCTTAAGCTCTTGAAAACTCTTCTCGCATTCCTTGCTCCATACGAATTTTGTATCTTTCCGAGTTAGCTGAGTTAACGGAGTAGCGATTCGAGAAAATCCTTCCATAAATCTCCGATAATAACCAGCTAAACCCAGAAAGCTACGTACTTCGGTCACCGACTTCGGTTGCTTCCAAGTTTGTACTGCTTCAATCTTTGTCGGGTCAATAAATACTCCATGTTTTGACACCATGTGCCCAAGGAATGCTACTTCCTCAAGCTAGAACTCGCATTTCTTCAACTTGGCATATAGCTTGTTTTCACGAAGCCTTTGGAGTACCAGCTTCAAATGGTGCTCATGATCTTCACGACTTTTGGAATATATGAGGATGTCATCAATAAAGACAATAGCGAACTAATCCAAATATTCCTTGAATACTTGGTTCATCATATCCATGAAAGCCGCATGAGCATTAGTCAATCCAAAAGACATGACTAGGAATTCATAATGCCCGTACCGAGTTCTGAAGGCAGTCTTCGGAATATTCTCAGTTCTAATCTTCAGCTGATGATATCTAGAACGAAGATCGATCTTTGAAAAGAATTGTGCTCCTTACAACTGGTCAAACAGGTCATCAATGCGAGGTAACGGATACCTATTCTTGATGGTGACATGGTTCAATTCTCGATAGTCAATACAAAGTCGCATACTCCCGTTTTTCTTTTTTACAAATAAAACAGGAGCACCCCAAGGAGATGTACTAGGACGAATGAAACCGATGTCCAACAACTCCTATAGTTGGACCTTTAACTCATGAAGTTCAATAGAAGCTATTCAATATGGGGTTTTAGAAATGGGCTTTGTACCAGGTTCAAGGTCAATAAAGAATTTAACTTCACGTTCTAGGGGTAGACCGGGAAGTTCTTTAGGAAATACATCGGGAAATTCACTAACAACAGAAATATTATTCAAATATGTCGTGTCTTTATTCAAATACATAACATGGGCTAAGAAAGTTTGACGTCTGTTTTCAATAAATGAATGGCTTTATGGCTTGATATGACAGTGATTGATTTTAGTGGTTTAGTTGCTTGAATCCGCATAACAGGTTCGTTAGGAATATGAAAACTAACAACCTTACGAAAATAATCAATTTTGGCATGATGAGTAATTCACCAATCAAAACCTAAAATTACGTCAAATGCAAGTATCTTTAAAGAGATAAGGTCAACAGATAATGTGATGGTGCCAACTTGGATCAAACAAGATTTATAAACAGTAGATGTAATGAAGGTTTCTCCAAACGGAGTCTCCACAGATAAGTCAAAGTCTAATTTCTTTGGAGTCAAGTTTAAACGTTGAGCACAAGCAGGAGAGATAAATGAATGGGTAGAACCGGTATCTAGTAAGGTATAAACTTCGTAACAATTTATAATTAGCTTACCCGTGATCACCTTGTTTGGGTTCCTCGCATTTTGACCAGTCACGACAAACGCTTTTTCAGGAACCGTTGACTTTGACTTTTCTTGGACAGCCTTTTGAGTCACTATCCCCGCTGGACTTGGTTTTGCTACAGTACAATCTCGAGCGGTATGTCCTTCCTTTCCACAATTATAACATATCTCGAACTGTTGTGGACAGTTTGGGCTAATGTGTCCCTCTTTTTCACATTTATAGCATACGACCGGTGGTCGTTCTCCTCCCTTAGAAACAGTTGATACCGGTTCTAACGTCTTCACATTGTCATTGTTGAATCTCCTCTTTTTGAAATTTTCACCTGATTCTTCTCTCCTATTATCATGGCCACGTTACCACTAGAGTGGTTACCGCTTTTTTCCATATTCTTTCCTCCCCCCTGGTTATCGTTGCTCCGATGACTGCTGTCATCGGTATGACCCTGGTTGTGGTCCCTCAGTTGAACGTATTCATTATCTCGCTCTAATAATTGAGCCCTGTTGACAACATTTGAATATAGAGAAAATTTATGAGAAATGAGATACTAACGTATGTCGGGTTTCAAACCTCTCAGAAACATCCGCGTCATACGTTCCTCATTCTCCGCCAAATGAGGTGCAAACCTGGATAACTCCGCGAACTTCGCCTCAAACTGGGACACCGTCATATTGTTCTGTTCCAGTCTAATAAACTCTACCTTCTTCATATGACGAATACTTTCAGGAAAGTACTTGTCATTGAATAGTTTTTGAAATGTCTCCCAAGACATGCGGAGTGCGGTTGGATGGGTACGCTTCACAGATTCTCACCAGTAATCTGCTTCATTACAGAACATAAAGTAGCGAATGGAACCTTCTGTTCCTCCGTGCATCCCAAGACATCGAATATCTTGGTAATTTGCTTGACCCATGTTTCTGCCTTAATCGGATCCGAATTTTCCCAGAATTCTGGTGTTCCTAACTCTTTGAACTGCTTGGTTGTGACCAGCTGTGCGTTGCCATTATTTCTACCTGTATTTTGAACAGGAGTCTCCCTCGTCTGGTTTTTCATGAACCGCAAAAAACTTCTAAACATCTCATCATTCATCTTCTGCTCAGTGGTGTTGTTTACAGGAGGAACATTGCTGGCCTGTTGCACGTTCTCCTCGTTGGTGATTAATGGTGTTTCCACGGTCGCATTTACTCCATCGTTAATATTCGCAGTCGCCATTCTTAAATACTGCCACAAAACAATGGTTAATTAAAGAAATTGGCAAGCAAGATAATAACCCTATACTCTAACCAACCAACAAATAAGCTTAGGTAGGACATACTAGCGAAGGATTTACTCGTCTCTCCCCTCCTAGTTCTATTCCCCGATCTCCGCCAGAGACCATATCCCTAAGCTCTGATACCAACTGTGACGCCCCCAAAATAGGTATACATCACCTATTCTGAGTCGCCAAATACATGGTACAGAAACAACTACAACTTTATTAATATAATTGTCGTGCAAATTACGACAACACTTAAATTGTGAATTTAAAATACAAATATTATCTTCTAGACAATATCCACACTCAAATAAGTCCTCATTACAATTATTGATACTTTATTTTACAAAAATAGTGAGGACTACTAAAACATCTTTCTAGAAACATCATTCCATACCCCGACTAGTACTCGCTACATTCTCGCCTCTTGAGAAGAAAAATGGAACAAAAAGGAAAGGGTGAGCTCAACTAGCCCAGTAAAGAATATTATGACTAAGATAATATAGAACAAATTATCGTTAGTATTCAACAGGAAAAAATCTAATAGAATATAATAGACAATAAATTTTTGATCAACAACTGCATCGGAAATAACTATTTATTAGAAGAGTTAAGTAGAGAATGAATTCTACTATCTTCTAAGATTTAAAAGTCCGTCATCAATATTTTATCCCTATAACATCAATTAATATACATCTTGAATCAAATATTCATCTTTGCACTACATGCCAAAGATATTCATTTGTATCACTAGTTGGTCATGTTCATCTAAACACATGTTCATCTTTGCACTACGGCCAAAGATATTCATCAGTTAATCATTCATCTTTGCACTACAGGCCAAAGATATTAAGTAATATCATCATTTAGGACTGAGAATGATGAAAAATATTTTAAAGAAAACGAATTTAGTGAGACAAAAGAACAAATATTAAGGATTCGTACTTCGGTTTATTCATGTTAAAAATTACCCCATAACATACCATAGCGGAGTAAAATTCAGGAATAAAGATCAAAACATGGATACAATCAAAGCTAGTAACAAAAATAGACATCCGAGACAAAGAAGAGAAAATTATATTTTTCTATAAATAGTGTCGTATTTGTGAATAGTGTCGTATACGTGAATAGTACTGTATACGTGAATAGTAATCTCGACACAAAAAGTTCTAAATTTGATAAAAAGTTCAGACCAATATTTCGGCATAATGATATTGACAGAACTAATATCATTTATGAAAAGAAATAACATCCCTTACCTCCAAAAAGACAGTACCTCTGACTGGAATACTGGATATAGCGCTGAAGGAACTTGCACCGTATAGCAACACTTAAAGTATCAAAATACTCACAAGAATACGCTCGATAATATAGATAGAGAAAACTTTAGTTTCTGGTATGATTTTCAATTCTAACCTAAGCACCCTATTTATAGGAAATGCTTAGAACACCAAAGCAAAAAATTTAATAAAATATTAATATACTTTTCTTAATTTCCTTAGCACACCTCTTTGGTTAAAAACATCAGCCACCAACCCACCTAAAATCACAAAAACGTTTTTGTTAATAAATTCATTTAAAACTCCAAAAATTAATTATTCTGGAACTTCAATAATTCATAATAATTAGCACTTTTATTAAAAAAAATTGAATCTTATATCCATTCCATAGAAAATTTAATTTTCTACAACTTTGTAAGTTTAAGTGTTTCTAAATTCCAAACAGAAATTGACCGAAATCCACATACGGACGATTTTACAGGCTATAATCACATTTCAGTCAAGAAATGGGGTCCACAAACATGAAAAACATGTTTTAAATATTTTTAGTAACAAAAATACTCTTCCTCCTCATTTATTCATATATCCCACATTCATTGTAAAATATTACCATTATTATATTATTATAATATAATAATATATATAAATGAATTATTTTATCAGACAAGATAAAATATCAATTTTCAACAATTGTCACATTAAAAATTTTCTCCACCTATATCTATATAAAATGAATATTTTCCTTATCATGTAAATCAATAATTAAGTATTCACAAATAATATTACAGAATCACAATACTGACAACCAGACCGTTCCCAAGAAAGATAGGGCTTTCCAATAAGGATTTCTCCTTACTGGCGCGCAATTAGACAGAAGTTTCTAGATATTTCCAATAATGCTATCTAATAATATTATTCAAATAATATGAATTATGGATTTGATAATAGAAAATACTGTGTAGTGACAATTATTGAAACAACAATAATATAAAATATCAACGTAGCAACTATTGAATCAATAAAATAAAATATTGAACAGTAATTATTTTAACAATTATTGAGTAGTGTCTTCTTACGTAAGAATCAATAATTAGTGCAATATCGTGTGCTACTGTGCAACACCTCGTATTACTGTGTTTTAACCACTGGGTATTTCAACAGTACTAACGGTAACAACTACGCTATTATTTATAAAAACTTATACTTATCGTTTACTTCATCCAATCGCTTTCTGTTATGGGGCCCACACCAGGCTACGCCGTCGTACGAATATTCCCCGATAGCAAGAATATTTCACGACCAAACGAATATTTTCCGACAACAAAGAATATTTTATAACCACTTGTTTATTTAAGATGTTTGCGCATTTTACCCATAATTAACCACATTAATCAAATCAACCCTTACTATTTCAAAATAATGAATAGAGAAAATTCAATTTTATTTATGAAAAGTTGGGGTCTTACAACATACAACTGTATTTTAGAAGTGTCAAGTAGAGCATGATATCTACTATCTTCTACGAATTAAAAGTGTATAATCAATATTTTATCGCTGAGACTCAGCTTAATAAATAATCCACATCATCGAATCATCCCTGCACTACGACCAAGGATATTCATGTAATCATCAATGGCCATGATTATACCGAATAATCCCTGATTATAATTATACCAATAACTGTCCATCAATGCACTACGAGCCAATGAGGACTTTTACCACATCATCTATAACATTACGGGTCATGATTATACCGAATGATCCCTGGTCATAATCATACCAATAAACAGTTCATCTATACTCATAAGCCAAAGATACTCATCAATATAAGCATGAAGATGATGACAATAATATAAGCATTAATCAAACGAAATCAAGGATAAATATTAAAGACTTTAAATTTATCCAAAGTTTAAAATATCCAAATGTTATCAATCACTTAATAATCCCATAATATAATATCATTAATATGATAACAATATTTTAATCATTTCTTAAATTTATAAATAATTTATTTTAATTATTTACACTTTACCAAATAATACATTTAATCATTCAAAAATGCCATACTCATAAGATTTAATCACCAATGATCAAATCCCTAATCAAAAATCTGCATATACCTTATATAGGATTTCCAAGCCATAAAATCCTATTGACCAATTTTTTAACTTCACATAACATATTTAATTCATATGTTCGTAACTAAACCATTTTCATGAAAAATAACAAATCAGTACCAAAAAGTTTTCTTTTCTGGGGTTTAGAAGAATATAGTCCCATATTGAACATATATTTTTCTCAGAATTTTTAAAATTCATTTACTATTTTTCATATGGCCAAAACTGTCGAATATTTAGACATTTATCATAAACTGTACTTTTGTCCAAAAAATCCGAAATTTAAAGGGTATACTCATGTTATATATATGTACTCCCAATAAATATTTCACAAATTTTAGAGTTAACCACAAGGAGTTATAAGAGTTTACTTTTAAAATAGTCTTTTCCTATAAAATTCATAACTCCTAATCTATACATCTAAAAATCGCCATTTTTTGACATAATCTAAAAAACACATCAAATTATCATTTCAAATTTTTTTCAGAATTTTTGAGGGTCAGAAAAATTATGAAACTGCAAATAGATTTTCGCCCGCCATGCGGTAATCTACGTAGACATATCATTTCCACAATTTAATAAGGAATGAATACGAAGGATCGTTCACCATGCATGCGATAATCCACATAGATAGGTTATTCCAACAGAATAATAAAGAATGAAATAACAGAAGAATTCACCACGCATGCGGTAGCTCGCGTAGACAGGTTATTCCAACAGAATAATAAAGAATGGAATAATAGAAGAATTCACCAGGCATGTGATAGACCGCACAGACAGGTTATTCCAACAGAATAATAAATAATAGAATCAGGTCATGCGTAATTTGCACAGACAGGATATTCCAACAGAATAATAAAGAATGGAACCAGGTCATGCGTAATACGCACAGACAGGATATTCCAACAGAATAATAAAGAATGAAACCAGGTCATGCGTAATCCCCACACAGGTTATTCCAACAGAATAATAAAGAATGTAATAACAGAAGAATTTCACCATGTATACGGTAGTCCGCGTATACAGGTTATTCCAACAGAATAATAAGGAATAGAATAACAATAGCTTTCTTCATGAATACGGAAAAAATAATACCCCTTACCTTAGAAGAAAACTGGAATAGTGAGGTAGCAGACTTCTCTTCTCCTTTCCCTCTATAATTTTTCTCTATAATAATTGCTCTATAGCTTTAGTGAATTGGTGAGAAATGAAGGAAGAATGAGCTTCTATTTATAGGAAAATATAGTTTCAATAATTGCACATTTTGGGGCTCGAAATATTACAGTATAATACCTTTCTCTTTTTCTTCATTTTTAATTTAGTCCTACAAGTATTAACAAACTTGCACCACATCTCCTAATAGTAAATCATGTGAATCAGTAGTAAATCATGTAACTCAATAGTTCTAAACATGTGAAAAAATTAATTATAGTATAGAACCTTCATCTATACCTCCATTTTTAATTTAGTCATGCAAGTATTATCAATCTTACACCAACTCCCTAATAGTAAATCATGTGAATCAATAGTACACACATGTAAACACATAGTTATAAACATGTGAATTAATAGCAATTAATTGCTCATTTATCCGGTTAATTACCCGATTGGTCAATATAACTTCCAAATATCAATTAATATCGAAATAAATATCGATTTCCACTAACACTAATAATTCCAACACAATAAAACTATCAATTTCATCTTTAATCAACACGAACTTATTCATCATTAATATTATAACTCACAATATTTAACAACCAGGTCGTTCCCAGGAAAGAGGGGGCTTTCCAATAAAGATTTCTCCTTGTTGACACACAATTAGGTGACCAAACCTCTCCTTGACAGAACTTCTAGACATTGTCAGTATTGCAAATAATAATATGAATAACTTTGCCGTCTCAATTATTGATTTAATAATATAACATATTATGCAGATGATACTGTGACAATAATTGAATCAATAATATGAGAGATATGATGCATCAATTATTGTAGCAATAATTGAGTATAACTGAGTGATTTTTTACGTAAGCATCAATAATCAATATCGTGTGCTACTATGCAACCACGCGTATTACTGTACTTTTACTACCGGGTAGTTCAACAGTTTTAACGGTAACACTTTCGTCGTTATTTTTATAAAAAGTTAATTCTGTCGTTTTCTTATTACGACAATACTTCCATTGTGGGGTGCACCAATGATTGTGCCGTCATACGGATATTTCCCAACCAAATGAATATTTTATAACAACTTGCATACTTTGCAAAATTTTCACATATCACCCTTAACTTTAACCCTTTCTCAATTTAACCATTTACTAAATAAAATAATAATTATAAAAAAATTGAATACTTTCATTTCATAATTTCGGGATCTCACACTAATGATGCCAATGTTTCCACAAGGACCACGACTCAACTTAATTAATGAGGTAAATTCATCTCTCGATTCATTATTGCAATTTAATTTTTAATTTTTGATTTGATATGTAGATTGTTGTCTTTTAAATTAGGATTTATTCTTTAATTTTAATTCTTTCTTTGTCTTCTTGTTTGTCAATTAATATTAGTTATTCCATCTTTAATGGTGGTTCTGTTTTTTTTCTCAAAAAAAAAATAAAAATAAAAATAATTGGTTTACATTTCGAACTGATTAAGCAATGATTATGTTAACCTAGCATTTGATTTCCATTGACTCGAAGATTTGAATTTGACTTATTTACAAATTATATATTGCTGCACATGAAGTATGGTTTGGAATTAATTTTAGAGATCCGGCTTCTGTATGGAGCTGTATATCAGCTCTGTCTGGTGTAAAAAAATGGAAAAGATGGCCACTACTAGAATATTTACTTCCCCATTTTCTTTTGTTCCTATAATTCCCTCTGTTTTAAATTGTTTCATGTTGAGTTGTGTTCATTTGCAGATATTGGAGGGCTTCTTAAATTGCCAGAGAATAGGGAATGTACTGACTGCAAGTCCAAGTATGTATCTAAAAACTATTAGAATGGATGATATAGAAATTTAAAATTATAAACCATCTAATATATGATTTGACTAAATTTATAAACTATAAAGGCTAGTAGATTGTGCAATAAATCTATTATAGAGGGTTCAGGTTGTAAAATTATTGCTTGAACATATCAAAGGTGACAATCTGTTCTATAGTATCAACTAGTCAAAATATTCACTGAGCAACAGATTGAAGTCGCTTGATCTCTTTAAGATATCTAAGATGCTGGCAAATGATGCTTTCTTTCATTTATATTTGTCAACAACAACAGCAGCAAGTGGTAGGAGGTGCAGGTCAAACTCAACAACAGTAGCAACAAATGGTCAACAACAGCTTCAAGTATTTTGGGCTAGCCAAATTAAGTTTTCCATTATGTTTATGGTGTTAATCATTGTAGGAACTATGTTATTCTTGTTAACTGTCGAGTGTCGACTGTCATTCATGTTTCTGTAATATGTAGTTGATTGTTGTCTTGACACTTGATTTAATTTGCTACTGACTGAGTTTTTGTAATATGTAGGCTACATAATGTAGTTGAATAGTACCTGTTTAATTCAATGCACTTAAGTACTGTTGTTAATTGCTAAATGTTATGTCTTTTAAATTCAGTTATTAATCGAATAACCGAATAACCTATTCGATTATTCGGTTATTACAGATTTTGGTTAATTATTCGGATATCTAAAATAGGGTATTTTTGGTTTTTAGTTATAACCGAAATTCTTGTTCGATTCGGTTATTAACCGAATACTCACTCCTACCTCCACGTGTATCGAGGCAGAAGGCTCGTGAAGGCGGCTCGTTTTGAAAATTGATTGAGGGATTGGATTGGCGGCTGAAAGGACAGGGCGATATGGGTATTATTCTAATGACTAAAGGGTATTTCTAGAATTTTCCTGAAGACATGTGCCTGACATGTGACTACTTAATTCCAGTAAACTCTATAAATACCCCTTCCATTCTATGAAGGGGGGACTCTCTTTTGGAACTTGAGGCTTGGACATTCTCACTAAAAGCACTCAGAACTTGGACATTCTCTCAACTCGAAGCACTCAAGAAGGCTCTTGGAATCCCTGTTACCCTAACACGGTTTATGGATTCTAGGAGTTCTGCCACGTGTCATTGGAGTAATCGCCCACCTGTTCTTCTCCTCTCTTCAATTAATCAATCAATTATGTGCTCTTCGTGGATTTCTCTCCTCCTCAGTCAATATGAAACCCTAACTAGCAAGGCACGATTTCCTTGCCCACATTTCTTTGGCGACTCTGCTGGGGAGGTGTAGAATTCATGAAGGGTATGCCCACAACTTGAAGTGAGAGAACTACATAAAGAGCTTCACCAACAAATAGCATTACCTCACCAGATCCAGTTCCAAGGCAAGCAAATCAAGCTTTCTAAGCGCAAACTTGGATCTTGACCAACCACTTATTAAAGACGCTTCAGAAGGAATTTCAACATCACCATATATGGCCAATTAACAACAAACAAACGTCAAGAAAACAGGCACAAAAAGGCAAGGTGAGGATGCACTACTACAAAATACTAAATAGACAACGCTTAAACCACAACGTTTTTTATAAAAACGTTGTGGTATTTTTTTTTACAACGTTTTTAAAAAAAACGTTGTAGATATATATGCAAAAACGTTATCTATTTAAAAGAGCATTTTTTTAAATTTAATTAGATAACGTTTTTTTTAAAAAGGTTGTCTATCATACAAAACACGGAGCTGCTGAACACTTAAAATTATAAAACACATATATTCTTTTTCTCTCCAAGGCTCGTTTGTTTGTTCCTTCTCTCTTCATTTTCGGTCCTTCTCGCTAGGGTTTCCGCAGCAGCTTTCGCGGTTGAGAATGAAGAGGGATCGGAGGAGGAAGAGGAGGATTTGGGGACGAGTGAGGAGAGCGGTGGAGCTGGAGGACAGAAGGAGGGGCAAGTGGAGGGGATGCTATCACTCTTTATCTGTATTTTTCTCCCATTTTGCCCTAGCCCGCTCCCACTCTCCAGGCCAGATTTGATATCTCGATTTTGTTTATCTCCTATGGTTTTATTTTCTTCCTCGCCGTTGCCAGCAAGGATATCGCCGGCGCCGTCCCTCTCTTCCCCGTCGCCATCCGTCTGTTCTACCGTCGTCGTCCCTCTGCTTTTGTCTCTCTCAAGCTTGGTACGTTTTCCCAATTCAATATTCCCCTAATTTTCCCTAGATATAACCCTATGAACATCTGTAGAAGCCCGAGCTGTATGCCTGGGTAACATCTGTAAAAGCCCAACTGCTCAGGGTGTATTAACAGACTTGGTTAAGAAAAGGGGTCTTCATTCCAACTTTATCATCGATTCTGCTGGTACCATCGATTACCATGAGGTATATTATAGATACCCATTTGTGTGTTGTATTTTTCTTTTGTTTTGATAAAAATGTGTTCCCCAAATTACTTAGTAGTGGGTGGCTGTGGATAAATATTGGGTTTTCTTTTTATTCTTGATTTTATTCATTTTATGTGATAAGTGGATATTATTGATGTTTTATTGTTGAATTTGGATTCTCATTGTTCTGCCTTAAATATGAATTCAATTTTGATTTTATCCTAATGGGAATTGAGTTAGATGGTGAATGACACTATAATATTTATATATTTAAGAATTTCAACTGTTCTTTTCAATAATTTAAGACTTGTTTAGAATTGATATCAGTGACTCAGTCATTTGAACAAAACCAATAATGTTTGAATGACAGTAGAATTCAAATTAGAAGTGCAATTCAGTAGTGTTTCTAAATGCTAGAATTGACTGAAGGGTTCATACTGGTGCTTCATTGAGGGCTTATCTGAGCTCGGATTAATTTTATTTCAAATGAATAATTAGGCTCATTTTGATTCAATACTGAACTTGCATAGACTAAGCTCCATGTACAAATGGTTCCTCTTATCATTTCTGATTCCATTTTGTTTTTGTATCCAGAGCGAGTTTATTACTGAATGTTATATGAGAAGAGCCTATATATCAGGTTTCACTGGTAGTTCTGGCATTGCAGTTGTCACAATGCAAAAAGCAGCTCTTTGGACAGATGGGAGATATTTTTTCCAGGTTTGACATGTGAACACGTAGTATTTCACAATATTTGGCCATTTGTGGGATGCCCCGAGGACATTCATTTTGTTCTTATGATATACTTACGATTGTACCAACCTACATATTTAACCAACCGCATTCTCTTTAGTCTTTTGTACATCATTTTTTCTATCCTATTTTAGGCTCTCCCAAACTAACTCAGTCTTCACTAATTCCATGTATTTGGCTGGACTTTCAGTGGTCAAATTATTTAATGCTGTAAGTTACTGTTTTGATTTGAAGTCATTTTCTTGATATGTCTGCCTTATCCAAGTTACTGGATTTTGATCTTACATCTTATTATATCTTATATACAGGTGAACAAGGCACAAAATGCTCTGAAAGGATTGAATCTTTCAAGGTCTAAAGATGCAAAAGGTATGTGGAAGTGTGGATACTGTATAATGCATTACTAAAGAACCTCATTGCCCTTACTTGATGAGATAGTTCTCTTGTTAAACTTATAATATGATAGTTCTCTGCTCTTTTTCGCTCACAAAACCAAAACCCTTTTTATTTCACGCGTCTTCATGGCTGATCCTGATCCAAACACTTTTGAAACAATCAGCCTCAACGCCTTTCCAGATCACCTCCTCCTCCACATCATCTCTTTCCTCCATACACTTGATGTCGTACGCACCACCACTATCTCCCGCCAATGGCGAAACCTCTGGACTAAAATCCATTATCTCAGCTTCGATTTCGATCTCTTCCTTCCCTCCAATTCTCCCTCCTTTACCACCACTATCTCCCGCCGATGGCGAAACCTCTGGACTAAAATCCATTATTTCTTTATGTGATTTGTTTTACCTTCTGCAGTTGATCCCCTTTTCTGTTTTTTGTTTCTCTTTTTCCCCCTTTTTTGGTGGGTGGGTGAGTGTGCATTAGTTGTGTGTCTGTGCCAGAGTAGAGGGATCTAACTAAGATCACATAAGAGTGGAGAGAGCAAAAGAGCCAATAATATATTGTACCAGGAAACTATAAACTGTGTCTTTGTAAGAAGGACAATTGCCATGCATAAGATTAAAGGAGGTTCTGGAATAACAGATATTGCAGCTTATTATTTCTTCTTATGCTGATTAGTACTCGTCTTCATGTAGACATGTACCCATCCTAATTTGTCAGGAATGAATTTCATGCAGATCAATGCTGCTGGGGTTCTTTGTGCCATTTGCCAGGTGAAATTGCAGGCTCCAATATTTCTTAGCTGTAAACATATATTTTGCGAAGATTGTGTAGCAGAATGGTTAGCTTATTTGCATTTTCTTACTCTAGCCACACGTTTTATGAAAATCTTGTATGTTTTCCCTTTTTTTTCTTTTGGAACATAGCTACCATTGGAAACTGTAATTTTGTCATTTTGAAATGGCTGCGGTATGCTCAAAGTGTGAATGAGAAGAGAGTTGTTTAAAGTAAACCTAAAAGAGCTTCATTTATTCCTTAATTTCATTTATTCTCTGTGGTTATAACATTAAATTTATCGTGTATAACAAGCAGTGGATGTCCTTGATGATCATGCTTTAGTTGATCAATGATGGTTTTATTGTGTTATCTTCCTTACAAAGTTTGATTACTAGACAAAAGTATTTTGATGTGGTTTATTGCAGGTCACATCCATAGAGCAGCCATGTCCCATTGTAATGAGGGTTAGTATCTTGACTTAATAGCATAATGGGTTTAATGTTAATGACACTGTATATTCCTGTTGCAATAATATTAGATCTATCAGTTTTCTTGTTTTGTTTCAACTTTTTCTTCATTGACGCAAATGTGTCTGTGTCCTGAAGTCCTATGCTTACACAGATCAAGTGGCAATTTGAGGGAGGTTGATTTGATCAATGAGACACCCATAGCACAAAACGAAAGAATCCTTTCAAGGATGGCTGCCCTTTCTAAAACAGGTATGTGCAAGCTCTAAAATTTAGAACACCTTTAAAGGATTGGTAGGAGCAGGACTGTTGAAGGAGATAGCTGTGGCAGCTTTAATGTCTATAGCTATTGGCAGCTTTAATGGCAGCTTTAATGTCTATAGCTATATAAATGCTTTTTGCTGATGTTATCTAAGAGCCATATAATTTCTATAGCTATTAGCTGCTGGTCCCCAGGAAATGAATGTTCATAGCTTTTGACATTTTGGTGATTTCATATAATTTGTATAACAGGGGATTCAATCTACTGATCACACAAGCTTCGCTAATATTGCTAATTAAATACTCCATTTGTCCAGAAAAATGATGTCTAGAGCCACCAAACTGAATGTGTACGCGTCCTCAGTGATTTTTGACTTGAGGGTTCATAAAACTCTACCAGTGTAGCATTTGTATTTTTAATTCATGTTATTTCATAATCAATGCTTGAGACATATAAAACTGTAAACAAATAGTATTATTGGGATGTATTTTGAATGGTTGATACATTTTGGTTTTAAATTTAAATGAGAATTTGGACCTTTTAGCTATATATCATGGCATTGCAGGTGCATTGGGAATATAGGTGAACCACAATATTTTTTTTCTTTTTTTTTCTTTATCTACAACATTTTAAAAATGTTGTATAAATTGGTTAAAAACATTGTCTGATATACTAAACTACAACGTTTTTATTCAGAAAACGTTGTGGAATCATACCTGCTACAACGTTTTTAAGCATCTGCTAATTTTTGAAAAATAAATCTACAACATTTTTTCCCTAAAAAACGTTGTGTATTGTGCTTAACTACAACGTTTTTAAAACGTTGTGTAAGGGTGTCAAATAGATGACACCCTTAACCACGACGTTTTCCTAACTGAAACCACAACGTTTTTTCCGCGTTGTCTATTTACTGTTTTCTAGTAGTGATGCAAGCGGAGAACATGCAAATGATGTGCAACTGGAGATGCTCAAGGAGTTGAAGGAAGCACGGGAAGGACATGGGATGATGATGGCCATGATGCTGGAGATGCAGAGGAAGCAAGAGGAAATGGGGAATTTCTGCCAGCAGTTGATGCAGATTCCAACTTTGAAAGCCATGTTCCCAGGAAATTCGCAGGGAGAACAAGCAGGAGTGTAAGACAACAACAATGGCAGCAACAACAAAGAGAACCAGATTGTTCCTCCATCGACGGAGAATTAATCGGTTCCAATCATCAACTTGGAGCCCCAGAACAGTAGTGACGAGCCATAACTCAGATTGGAAGCAAGCCAACCTCAGATAAACGTCATTCTGAACTGCTCTCCCTGTATTTTCACAAGTGCAAAATGCCAACCATCCCAAGCCATGTCCAACGAGTGAGCCAACAACTGCCACCAGCGCCAACTTTGCACGATACAAGTGTGCATCAACCAATTTCTTTACCATACACACCGCCAATACAACAGTATATCACAATACCCCAAAGAGTTCATGCCACGAGCCAGTACGTGACGAAGGATGATATGGTCGATGTAATCAATCAACTTCGCAGGAAGACATCTTGACCCTCGGAGTTAGACTTTACTTCTCTTACCCGACACATATTCGAAGACAACCCTACCCGGTAGGATATATCGAACATTTCTCGTAGTTTCCAAAATACAACTGGGAGAAAGGAAATGCCAATGAACACATTGTCAGGTTCGTAGAGTCAATGTCTCCGTGGATAGGATATGATGAAGTAAACAATCACAACTTGTTGATGAGGGAATTCAACAATACTTTGATAGATAATGCCTTCAGTTGGTACTACAATTTGGAGAAGGGGTTAGTCCATGATTGGGATGACCTAAAATTACAATGTTTAAAGAAATTTTTTTGTGTAGAAATAGGTAACCATTGTAGAGCTTATGCGATTCAAGCAGAAGCCGAACGAGGAGCTATCAGATTATATGGACAGATTTAAAGCCCTGGCATAGAAGTGCGTAGAGCCGATTGAAGAGAAGAACTTGGTCAACATTTGCAACAATGGTGCCTTAGATGCCTTCAAGCCTCACTTCATTACCAAGGCTTGTGATTCCTTCGTGGCCCTCTCATCTTTTGCACAAGACTTGGGAGGAATCATGACATTTCCCACTAGCCATGCGACGGTTACATGGAAGGGCAAGAGGATAACAACTGTGGCTTTGGCTGACTCTCAGTCAAAACCACAAGGGGCCAAGAGGGAGAAGCATGAGAAAAATTTTGAACGAAGCAGAGGAAGGCCTGGGGATAAATATGCAAGAAAGTCAGTCACGGAGGCTATCACATGCAGTGAAAAGGCATTCAGGGGTCTGTACGAATAATGGGTTGAACATAGGGTGGTGAAACCTCTAAGGCCTAGATTTATAGTGACGAAAGAGATGAAAAGAAGACCGGACTTCTGTGTATACCACCAATACGCAGGACACTCCACTATGGACTGTTACAGCCTACAAAGGATATACCATGAAAAGCTGGCAAATGGGGAAATTGAACTAGAAAAGGAAAACAACGTTTATAACAAGCCACTGCTAAACCATAAAGAGAAATAAACATGTAACACTGTTATCCACAGTACAACCTCGGAAGTGGAGATGATGATGGAAGAAAGGGAGGAGTGTGATCCAGGCCTACAGGTGACGACATTAATGAATGGAGCCAAGTTCAGAAATTTTTTTGATCAGATAGGATTGGCCAAGGAAGCAAGGATAGAAGCAACCAAGGCAATCATTAAGGCTGTCAAGACGCAGGAGACCTGCATGGCCATGAGCAAAGGATTCGTGAAGACGATGGAAGAAGAAGAAAGTAAGATATCTTTCTTTAAAGCTGATAGAGAGATAAGATACCTTCACAACATGCCACTGTATGTGACAACAGTAATCAATGGCATAGAAGTGCAGAGGGCATTCATTGACAGTGGAGCGTCTGTTAATATTATGCCCTACACCGTGTTTAAAAGGTTAGGCCTGTTAGAGAAGAAAATTGTGAAGGAACAAACAAACATTACAAGATTTGCCAACCAGAGTACAAGAACCCTTGGACACATCAAGGTGGATATGTAAGTTGGGAAGATTCGAGGGACTGTAATGTTCCATGTTGCCGAGGTGGATGCAACATATCATGTCTTGCTGGGAAGGGCTTTGCAAAATGACTATGGGGTGGTACTGTCGGTCTTTCATCAGTGCCTGAAAGCTATCTGGAAAGGGAGAGAAGTGAAGGTACCAGCAACTCAGATTCCCTTTGGATTAGAGGAGGCACACATCACCTAAGAAACTTTTTTGATGATGTCGCTGAAGAGGGAGAGAACCAGATTGCAAGACCTGATTCCCTAAGACTAGTAAGTTGGAAGGAAGTGCAGGAAGATAAGTTCGTGCTTGTAGAAAAAGAGAAGAAGAAGACCTCGAAACATGGAGAATGTTCTAAAAATAAGAAGCCAGTGGTAGTAGATGTGACGCCCCCAAAATAGGTATACATCACCCATTCTGAGTCGCCAAATACATGGTACAGAATGCGAATACAAACTTAAATATACAACATGAGTTGTGAGTTTTAATACAAATATTGTCTTATAGACAATATTCAAACTCAAAATAAGTCCTCAATACATTTATTGTCACACTATTTCACAGAATAGTGAGGACTACTAAAACAACCATCTGGACCGTCAATCCGTTCCCCGACTCGTCCCAGCTATATTCTTATTTCCTGAAGAGAACAGTGAAAGAAAGGGTGAGCTCAACTAGCCCAGTAAGAAATATTATGACTAAGATAATGCAGAATAAATTATCCATACCCTTCAACAGTATAACAACTAATAGAATATAATAGACAACAAGTTTTAGATCAACAACTGCAGCGGAATAAGCAATCCATTAGAAGAGTCAAGTAGAGCATAAAATCTACTATCTTCTATGCTTTAAAATATTTTCATCAATTTTTATCGCTGAGACTCAGCTTAATAAATAAACCACATCATTGAATCATCCCTGCACTACAGGCCAAGGATATTCATTAAATCATCAATGGTCATGACTATACCGAATAATCACTGGTCATAATCATACCAAAAACTGTCCATCAATGCACTACAAGCCACTGAGGACTTTTACCATATCATTCGTCACATTATGGTCATGAATATACTGAATAATCCCTGGTCATAATCATACCAAGTCCATCTATGCACGTAAGCCAAAGATGACTTTAATCACAATATAAGCATGAGGATGATGACAATGACATAATAATTCAATAAAAATAATTTCAAGGATAAATTTTAAAGATTTATAATTTAATTTATCCAGAAATCAATAACGTCCAAATTGTCAACATGATACTGCTTTGTAGAGTAAAATTCAAGAATAATATTCATGTACCAAAAATAATTTGGACATAAAAGAAATATATTTTTTTGGATGAATAGTACCCC